>CM067219.1:113704042-113940784 GCA_034190945.1 Octodonta nipae | reverse complement strand
TTGTTTCAAATTCAATATCTTTCAGAATTCTTTGACTTGATTTATTTAATTTTTCTGCTTCTACAAAGTCTTTCCTATGGTTTCCTCATAAAATCATTTACTTTTTACTTTGACTACATCTAACTTCTTAACTTCTTCAATAGTTTCATGAGAAATTTGTTGAACAGTTTCTTTTTTGGCTACCTTTTCATTATTGCTACTTTTGGTTTCACAAATGTCTTTTGGCATTCCACCTACATTTTTGATATTGTCATCATCTGTTAATATTGAACTTAAAGCATTATTATCATCGGATATTTTTAAGTTTTTAAATTGATCTTGAATAAGTGGTATGGATTTTGGTTCTTCATCACTATAAAGTTCTTCATCTGCACTTTCAAAATATTCACTATCTGATGTGTCCATTTTACAACCTCACTTACTAAAAGAAAATAAATTTGTTGAAGAACAACTATTACAAGTGCCACAATAAAATATGTTTGATAAAAATGTATATTTTCCCTTTCCTGTTTTTAATATTCAAAATACGTGTCAATTTCACATGTCAATCACGTTTGACATGGAACACCTTAAAGTTAAATAAAATCGGAACATGTTTTGTGATTAATATTCTATTGGTAAGACGCAGTTAATATGTGGCAACTATGCGCTTAATTCTCTGACGTATTTACAATGAGATTTCTCTTATGTACTGGGTGTCTTATACTTTTTTACATAGTTTTATCATTGAGTACACAATAGGTATTTTTCGTGTTCAGTATTTGATTTTCATCATGAATATATACCAAATAGATAAATAAATATACACTAGTAAACTCTAATACAAAAATTAATTCTGAGGGTATATTGATGATTCTCATTCACGAATCAATGAATGTGTTTTTTTAATTTTGATATTCTTTGGGCAAAATGTGTTTCGAGTAACTTAGTAAAATTAATAAAGTAGTTCCAATCAAGACAGTAAGTTTTTGATATTATTACTTTTCAAGCTAACGATAATAATCAGCTTCTGATACAAAACAGACACAAAAATGAAATAACCACTTAAAATTAATAAAGATTTTTAACCATTAAAAGATTTAAAATGTAAATAGTTTGTTTGGCAGATGCATGTCTACTTAACTTTTCTACATCAATTTCCTAAATTTATCTTTTAAGTTGAGCGTGTTCGAACCTTAGGCTGTGTCCCACGTAAACGAGATTTGCTCGTTGCGGGCGGTGCATTGCGTCAAAATGACAGCCACAAACTGTAAAACACATTAAAAGCTTTCATGGTGTTTTTACTAAAATTTAAATTACTCCGTTTGTAGCGATTTTATGTTGTTTGATGGCACAGTTGGTTTGTTTTCGCCCTCAGTTTCAGCTTGCGACTGTCAGCGCCCGCACAGCTTAACCTTAGGTGCGTCACACGTAAACACATTATGCGCGGTGCGGGCCGTGCGTCAATGTGACAATTATAAACTTCAAATAAAGCCTAAAACAAACCAAATCACCGATGCGACAATAGAAAATCGCTACAATCGCGCGAATTCATTTTCCAGTAAGGACAAAATGATTATTTTAATGTGTTTCATAGTTTGCAGCTGCCACTTTGACGCAACGTACCGCCCGCACCACGCAAATTGCGAGTACTTGGGACACGGTCTAACAGTAGTGTTTTCACTTCCCTTCCAGTCCAATTTTACGTTTAGAACTTGTTTGAGTAAGTGGTTCCCAAATAATTGTTGAGGAATTCCTGGGTTATTATCCTCATTGAATCTTTCTTCCTCACTTATTTTCCGTAACAGAAATATTTAAAATTTCTTATACAGACGGAATTTTGTACCGTAACTTCATATCTTTTTTCGAAATACTGAATATCAATAAAACTAGGACTCACAGTCTTCTGTGAGAAAAAAATTCTACCATATGTTCAAGCAGTCTTCCTGTATACAACAAACTTTACTGTATATGGCGGCTACTTATGTGTTGTGGGGACGTTTCAATTTATTAGACAAGTACAAAAATTTGGGCGTTGTAGTGAAAATTCACAAAATATAGCATAAAACAATACGGATAGTGACTAACACCAACTATTTCAGATTTGTGGTTGAAATGTCTCCACAGATAAATATATACTTCTCTGTTACAGAAAAGAAGTCAGGCGTGAATATTCCAATGAAATAGGCAGAATACCTCATTTTCTTGTGAGCCTGCTTGGTCGTTTCAAATTTTGTAACCGAATTTAAATTAACTTCTCGATGAGCTAGAGACTTAAATGTTTAAACAGCTAAGAAATGTATAACAACGCAATTTGATTTGATAAGGTTTCAGTTAATCACTTGGGAGCAATTATAACTTTCCATGACACTGCCCCCCCCCCATTTAGTTCTGATCGTACAGATTATAAACATCTTCACCCCAGTAAGGTGCCAGACACAATGCTCTTACATAGTCGTAATAATTTACCCAATAGAAGCGTTCTCGTACTTTGTCAAGTGTTTTATTCATCTCTAAGTGATAACCACAGATGTCATTGTGTAGCTCCTGCAACATGGCGGGTGTCTGTTTTTGACATCTGGTTTCCTTCTAGTTTCTTTTTAAAATTCCTTCTTAACACGATTCTAAGACCATCACTTGACTGGATTTTCTTCCCATCAAGGTCTATCAGCAACTTCGTTTTCAAAATGGTGTGATGTCAGGGTCGGCCAACTGGTCTATTTTGCATTGTTCTCTAATCCAATCGTCATTCGCTGCGGTTTTAATTTGTTTAATGGAAAAGCTTTCTCGCTGTTTAATTCCTCTACCATGCTCGCAACGATGCTGATTCTTGAAGTGATACTGTTGCATTTTGGTCATTTGACTGTTGGCTGACAACTTAACTCTACAATCTTTTGAATGTGATGGAATTTGCCAAAAATGGCTTTCATCTGAGTTGTGGCTTCTTCGTCCTTTTGCTCAACTGAGAGAGTTGGTGGTTACGGCAGTCAAACTGTACAATATTTTTTAAAATGTCTAGTTTGCTCGCAGCTAAAACAAACTGCTCTGGTAGACCTATCTTCATTCTTATGTGTTGCATTCGTTAAAATTTCAGGTAGGAACTCTGTGAATACTATTTTCATATGAGTGATGTCATCTTGGTCTCCTTGTTCCAACGAAACTGCTCTCAATTTTGGCGTAGACATGTTCATTACTGCTTCAATTTCTAATGCGTAAACAAGGGCTTCATGGCAGTTTTGATACCACTGATTCAGAGGTATTTCTGAGTTTCACTATTTCTAATGCCTCCTAATGCAGATATTAACTATTTCACCAAATTTCTGTTTCGTTCTCGTTCTAAGTTGTCATTGGTAAAGTTGATTAAGACTTTGGTTGCCATATCTACCGTTTTTTCAAGGGCTTAAAGTATGTTGTCATAATCTGTTTCTGGTCCTCTTGAATACAATGGAGCAATGCAAATACTCGTTAGGAAATTACGAGTGCTTTGGCCATTTTACGATTGGCCCATGTATTGTTTTTTTTTTTTGAAGTTAGGTAGTTTCGCAAGAGAGCCGTTAGTAATCACTATCTAGACATTATTTGGTTTCGAAAATTCACAATTTCATATTCTACCTTACTTTGTACACTGTTAATTGAACTTCATTTTTTGGTTTATCTTCATTGAAGTTATCTTTAATTTCATTATTATCAACAGAATTTTTTACCTCGTCAACTTCTGGTCTCATTTCTATTATTTATTACCAACTAGTTCATGTGCATTTTTAATTAGTAGCATGATTTGTTGGAGTTGTTGTTCGTGAAAATTCATTAACTGATCAGGTTCTTTTCGCTTTATGTCACCTAATAATTTGAGTTGTTGCAGTGAATATATATCCTTGTTCATTTGCATTCTCTCAAGAAATAACTTTGTAAATTCGTCTTATTGAATTTTCATTAAATATTCTTGATCATCCATTTTGTCTTTCAATTTAGCAGTAATTTTGATCAAATATTTTTCGACTTGCTTGTACACTTGTTCTTCGCTTCACCTTTAACTTAATGGTCTCTTTATATGTTTTTGTCATTCTGAAGTAAACTCCTGAAGATTCCATGTCAGCAGCATAGAATAGGGATTTTCTCAACAGATTAATTTGAATTTTGTCTCAAAATGACATCGACAGTGAATTCCTATATACAGGGTCCTCTGTGACAATATTCTAGCCGGATATTCGATCAAGCTTGTTTTTTTAGTAGCTCTTAATCTATAATATTACTTTTGCTAGTAAAACATGATATGGCTATATCCAATAGTAAGTAAGGGATGATCCCGAAAGTTACGAAACCTATTTTTTGTATCAATATGAATCCTGTATAAAACCCTTGATAATAATGCGCCTTGTTTTTAAATTTATGTATTAATCTGTGAAAAATTCTGCAATACCTAATGGAAATATTCATAAAAAATAGAAAAAAAAACAGTTAAGTATTGCTTAAGACCAGTGGTAGATTTTCAAATTCGAGGTCAAAACAATTCGAAACATGAAGATACAATTCAAATTCGAGTATATACTAAATGTAGTGAGTTCAAAGAAAACATTTAAATGTTCGATTAAACAACCGCTATAGTTGTACACCAGACATGTGTGTCAGATGTTTATAACATAAAAGTATCGGGTTGTATCTATATGTACGTATACATATAACACAAAAATATGTAAACGTTTTAGTAATAATAATTTATAGCTAGATCATAATGTATATATATATCATATATAATATATATAACTGAAAACGTTTAGGTGCTTTTATGTATAAATCAGGTCAAAACTGAAGGTGAAGATGTTTAACCACTACATATATATCATTATTTTAAGAGTTTTCAATACTCATTTTTCAATTTTAGATAAGACTAATTTTAAATTACATAAAAAAAATTCAAATGTGTTTTTGTAGTTAATTTTTTAAAATTTATTTAATTAATAATAATTTATTATTTATCCATAATTTTTAAATCATTTATTTATTAACACATTTATCATTTTTCATGAAACACCACAGGTGTGAACGGAAACTTACAAAATTTCAATTCACGCGGTTTTTCTATTCATCCTTTGAGACTACATGATTTTAATAATAAAAGGAACGCGAAAATCTTGATATATATTTAAACATGAATAAATTTAAAAATAAAAATCGATTAAAAAATCACAAAATAACTTAATTTTTCTTCAACACTTAATTAGTTATTTAAAAGTCGGTCCAAAGTAGAATTTGTATAAATATACTTATAACCTAAATTAACCTAGCTATCCTTAATTTTGTGATTCATTTGGCCCTGATTTCAAAAAAGGTATTTATTGCTTTTTGCATAGTTACGTTTGTGTTTTAATTCGGTTTTTGTTTTTTAAAGAAATATTAAGTAATTTTCGAATTTTTAGTGATATTTATAACGCTATAATTGAATGCAGTTTTCTACCCCAATTAACTTTGTTTTCGACCTTTTCAAAATCTATTAAACAAAGTTCAGATTTTTGACAAAATTGGTATACAATTGACTTAGTGGGTTAATTAACATTTATTTTGATTCAATACCAATCTATTTTCAATCAATTTCACCTCTAAAACTACCTTATCATTTTATAATTTAAAATATTAAAACTGATTTGGTAATAAGTCGATTCAGAGAAATTCATTGACCAGTAGGCACTTAAAAAATGGTTTTCCAATTTTCTGGATAATTGTAATTCGAGTAATCGATGAACATACATAAAAAAGCAAAATTCATAATTTTAGAAAAAGATGGTTTACAATTGAAAAAAGCAACATTTTTTTTATTAATAAGAAGAAAGTTTTCCATATGATTCCAACTTACGTGAGCACCATGCACATTCAGACGAATTGAGAACTTTTTGAAGTTGGCTAATTAACTCTTATTTTCATTTCATTCCATTCTCCGCCAAATTTTATTCCATGCCAAATACTAACAAATTATACTAATATACATAAAAATGTTAAAATAAACTGAACGCCTAAAGCTCTTCGATATATAATTGCGTAGTTATTTAAAGTTAAAATCTCAGTTTATTTATAATAGATTTTATGATGAATAATTTCCTAATTTCTGTATTAAGTTTCTCATGAAAACACTTATTTTATTTAATATTTGTTTATATTAATAATTTGGTCAAGTGCGAGTTGGACTCGCATACTAAAGGTTCCGTACCACCTTCAAGATTCTAATATTTCAGTTTCAGACTGCAGGGAATGAGTGCATTTTCTTATGTGTACCCTAATATATTTTAAATGAAGCGTTTTAAATTTATAAAAAATATACACTTAGATTTTCACAAATAGACTTTTTATTTTGCTGTTTTTATTAAATTTTCGATTAGATATAATTTTTTTATCCTTCCAATAGGTTTCTACATGTGCTAACTTGTCGAAAATCTGGTTGTCGATACCTTTAGTTGGGATTCATCCCTTGTGACCTTTAATAAATTTAATGTATTTTAATGTACAGGTGGGATAAAAACCTTGATCCATCTCTAGTTTTCGGGATTATTTGGATCTCTTTTTTGTCTAAGCTGTATAATTTAAATGTAGAAGCGTATATTTGAATGTTGGTTACCGAATCAAGTAAAAATGATTTAAACGAAATTTGGCACGCAGATAGTTTTTAACCTACATTAACATATACCGGCTATATTCTATCCCGGTAAATGACATACAGGGAATAATACAAACAATTTAGTTAAGTGCGGGTTGGAGTCGCATACTAAGGGTTCCGTATCACCTTCAAGATTCTAATATTCTAGTTTCAGACTGCAGGGAATGAGTGCATTTTCTTATGTGTACCCTAATATATTTTAAATGAAGCGTTTTAAATTTATAAAAAATATACACTTAGATTTTCACAAATAGACTTTTTATTTTATCTGCTTCAGGATTCGCTTGATTTTTATCAGAATAAATATGTATTTAATTTTCTAATTTGGCCCCCAAAAATTAACATTAGAGTTTTATTTTACTAATGCGCACATTTAAAAATACAAATAAAATATATTTTTCAAAATTTAAATAGTGTAGTTTCTAGAGTGGGAATTAAGTCGATGTTTAATATTTTTGTTAATATCTTTTAAAAAATGATTTAAAAATATGATATATTTGTAATTCACATAATGAGCCTTTTATCTGATATATTACATGATGCATTTGAAAACTGAATTTTAATTTTCCATTTAATTGTATAATTTGTCCCTAAAATTACTATGGGGGCTTTCTAATAATTTCAAGTGAGCCCCAGTAGCCCTAATTATTTTCAAAATTTTAGGTAGTATGATATCGGAAATAAAGTGAGAAATGAAATTTTTTTATATCTTTATGTTAATATCTTGTAAACAATTAATTTTAAAAATATGAAAAATATATATTCCTCATAATGAGTCCTTTCATTTTATGTATTGCATGATGCGTTAAAAAATATTTTTTTATTTTCCCTTTAATTCTATAATTTGGCCCCCAATTAGGGATTTCTTCATATTTTTCCTGTAAACAAAAAAAATTAGGTCTTTTATGGAATGGGTAATTTTTTTAAAATATTTTTAATATATTTTAAAATATTCATTTTAAAAAATTAAAAGAATATACTTGTATTCGTCATAATGAGCCCTGTGATTTGATATATTACATGATCCGTTAGAAACAATTATAATTTTTTATTTTCCATTTAATTCTATAATTTGCCCCCAAAATGAATATTAGGGTTTCTCCTTATTTTTCCAGTACAGTTCAGGTTATACCTCCAAGGGGAGGGATGGGTAATTTTTTTATATTTTTGTTACTATCTATTAATTTATTTAAAAAATATGAAAAAAATATATTTGTTTTCGTCATAATGAGTCCTTTCATTTGATATATAACATGATGAGTTAGAAACAATTTTAATTTTATATTTTCCATTTAATTCTATAATTTGCTCCCCAAAATGAATATTAGGGGTTTCTCCTTATTTTTCCAGTAAAGTTCAGGTGAGGGGCTATACCTCAATATTTTTTCAAAATTTTCCAGCTTATGGTTTCGGAGGTAAGGGGGGGAATGGGTAATTTTTTTTATATTTTTGTTAATATCTTTTAATTAATTTATTTTAAAAATATGAAAAAAAATATATTGTTTTCGCCATAATGAACCCTTTCATTGGATATATAACATGATGAATTAGAAATCATTTTAATTTTATATTTTCCATTTAATTCTGTAATTTGCCCCCCAAAATTAAAAGTAGAGGTTTCTCCTTATTTTTCCAGTAAACTTCAGGCCCTATACCTCTAATTTTTTTCAAAACTTTACGTTTTATAGTTTCTGTGATAAAGGGGGGGGGAATGGGTAAATTTTGGTATATTTTCGTTAATATCTTTTTAACTATTTTTTTAATATGAAAAAAATATATTTGTGTTCCTCAGAATCGGACCTTTCATTTGATGTATTACATGATGCGTTTGAATTTTTTTTATTTTAAATTTTCATTTAATTCTATAATTTGCCCCCCAAAATTAATATTAATGGGTTCTCCATATTTTTCCTGTAAAGTTCGGGCAACTTTCTATATTTCCGATTTTTTCAAAAATTTTAGGCTCAGTAGTTTCGGAGATCAAGGGGGGAGTGGTCGATTTTTTAGTTTTTCCCCCCAGAAGTAAACCTAAAATCAAAATTTCTTCTTTTACGATATGTACTCCTGATCGGTCACCAAACTATACATTGATACCAAATTTCAAGCTTTTCCGTCTAGTAGTTTAGGAGAAAATTGCTGTGATGTGACAGAGGCAGAAATCAGGAGTGATATTATAAGGGTATCCGTATATTGTATATACGGAACCCTAAAAATGAAACATTTTATTCACTTATGTTTTTTTTATTAAAAAGTGTTTATTTCAGAAACCAGGACTTGTAGATTTCCAGAATATAGCTAATGATATGCTAGTGTTTATTATTATTAATATGGAATTTGTTACATATATATATTCCTAATGGTTCTCGAAATAATCCCTAATCTAACTATTCAAAAGATTATTAATGTCGTATTTATTATAGGTAAATTACACTCAGAGAATTCCCTTACTAACACTAAGGCCATTTATTATTAATATCCCAAATTTTTAGTAGTAACTCCATAATCCTTAATCCACAGAGACTTTATGCTAATTTAGTTGTTAAGGAGATCAGTCTGAAATATGCAACTAGTTTCTTAATATTTAAATAACCTTAAAGCATTTGAGAGATGGGATTATCTTAATTGTTGGTCATAAATAGCGGTAAATTAAAGTACCCTTACCTTAATATTTATGGAGTGTTATGGTCTAAATGAGGAAATATTTTCTAAGAACTCACAGGTGTCAATCAAAACATTAATCTACTGTGTAACAATTTCTTATCGGTATTATTGGTGACATTCTTGGTTTTTGAAATTGTCTGTCGTTGAAAATATCAAACTCTTAATATAATATTTAGAGTACCTACTTAGTTCTTTTATATCATTTATTTGAGTGTTTAACGAGTATATTCCTTCAACAGTATTAAGGTCTGTATGTATGTTGTAAAGTATAAGATTTACATAAAATCAATGTACCTATTAGTTTAAAAAATATATATAACTGGTAACGAAAAAGTGTTTGGAGTTTTCCTAGTCAAATAACGCTATAAAAAATAAAAACGAAATCTCCAATTTTCTATTATTTTATTGAATATTTTTGAAATTTAAATTAAAAAGGGCATTTCTTTTAGCATTAAATTTGCCAATTTTGTCCCGTTCAAACTTCTTCGTATCTCCTGTAGTTTCCGATATCGCAGTGGTGAGGGGAATTATACAGATGAATTGAAAACCTCCTCCTTTTTTGAAGTCGGTTAAAGAATTAACAAATAAATCAGTTCTGAGCGAATAAAAAATAAGCTAGTGCTATAGTCTACACGCCCCACCGCTATAGATTATTAAATTTCACAAATTAAACAAACGATTGTTGATTTGATATTCTAAATTGAAACCTTATATGGTTGAATGAAACTAGAACGAAATAAACCCATGTTGTACAAATTAGAATTTGCTAGTAGGTATAAATACCTATCCCATCCAATATTTTAAGTAACCGAAACAAGGGGGAAAAAGAAATTACTGGAAATAAATTATTGAAATTCCCTCTAAGTACACTGGTTGGTAATCCGATTAGGAGTACATTGTATAAATGAAAGATTTCTGATTTTGGTAGGTAGTTTTGAGGGAATTTTACAAAAACTAATTATGTAATATATCATATCGAAAATATACAAAAATCTACCCATTACCTCCTTATCTCCTAAACTACTGAGATCAAACTTAAAGTTCATAAGAAAAATAAAGCATAAAATCTAATATATTAATTTTGGTGAGCAAATCATAGAATCAACTGGAAAATAAAACAATTTTTTTTCAAGGGCTACCGGTATACATGTATCTAATGAAAGGACTATTCGTGGTACAAATATATTTTGTTTGTATTCTTGAAATAAAGATGGTAATGAAAATATTTACAATTTCAAAATTAATATCTATTAAAATGATATTAAGGGCATCATGATGAGATTAAATGAAAAGGATCAATGTGAAAAATAAACCGTATATTTTTTGTAATTTTATAGCACCTACTATAAAAGAGGTTAAGGAAAATATAAGAAATTAAACTTGTTTCCTTCTTATCTACAATATTGTCTAGGCAAAAACTTTGAAAAACAATGCAAAAAAACTAGGTGAATTTTGAGGGAAAACTATTCATTTTGATTTACCTAGATTATAACAAATCTGGAAGGTGGTATGAAACCTTTATCCTGGTACACACAGGGGCTAAAAAAGCTTTGCGTAAACTAGATGCTGAGGCTTTTATAGAGTTCTAAGCATGACTGTACATCTAAGCGCTTAAAATCACTATCTATAAAATTATTAGCTACTGCTATTTGCCGTTAAAAATGACCAAAAAGTGTCGAAAAACATTTTGAGTACATCATCTGCATCTGAATGACCAGCCACAGGACAGTACGGGAGATTATTTGAAGATTTGAATTAATAAATGACAATAAATTTTTGAATCATTGTGAGTATATTTGAAGAATTGTAAAAAATTGTGGGAACTGGAATTTCTGTTAGCATGGATATCTTTCCCTGAAGCTTAGTATGTAATAAAGATGAAAAATTGAAGTTCTCATACTAGGGTTACAGCATTAAATAATTAAATTAAAGTAGGTATACCAACAATAAAAGAATATCCTGATTAAACCGCAAGCCCTCTTTTTGAAATAAAAAGACATACTATTATATATAACAGTATAAGACATAAACAGTTATAAAACATTATTAATTTGTGTTAATGCCATTTATTTATCTTACATTTAGAAAATTTCTGTAAAAAGAAATGGGATGCAACTTGCAAATCTGAATTTCCTTATCTAGACACGTGATGAATATTCATTTAAAACAAATATGTGGTCCGAAATTTATAAACATATGATAACATCACTTATTTTTCGATTAATTCTCCTGTACCTTACTTAATTTTTTATGAAGGAACTAGCTATAAAAGGACACGGATATGGTACCCACAAGCAGGGCAATATCTCACAGTTCACCAGACAAATGCTCTTTACAACGGAAGTCTTTACTGATTCGCTAGATTTCCGGACTCGAGGCCCCTAGATTATCTCGTGTAGGCAACATGTATACTTCCAGATGTCATTTCAAAATGTTAGAATTGTCTTTTTTTTTTAAATATGTGAGACATGTTTCTCTCGCAAAACGTAACAAAACCTGATGTATTACAGTAGACTTAACTTTTGTCAATAATAATTTTCTATTTATTCAAAAATAAAAGTACTTTACTCTTGAGCAAAATTCATATTTTTTGAAAAAATGTATTTAGATTTCAGTCCATGGAATATTATTTACGAAGTATGATGCAAAATTTTTTTTCTACAATTAATAATAGAAAAGCTTTTCCGTTTGTAGAGAACTTACAGCGGATAGATAGGCTATATACAAATATACGGAATGAAGTTGGAATATCTCGAATTCAATTTAAAATCTAATGATTTTTAAATTTTAAAAAAAAATAGGGTTAATTATGAACTTAAAAAAAATCGTTACAATTTTGACTCCAGATTTTACTAGAAGACAATAGATACAATAGAGACCTTTAAGCTGAATGTTTTCTCAAATAAACTTCAAAAGTTTATTAAAAGGGTACTAAATGTCGGTTTAGTTTCTGTTACTAATGATAGGTAAGGAAAAGGGCGTAGTCCTCCCCCCTCAGAGCTTTCTTGTTGATCTTTGGCTACTATTTCTTAATTAGAGTATGTAATGCCATAAAAATATATTTATAAAAGTAGGCATCGTTATTAATTTTAAATCAGTACAGTGCAATTATTATTTGCACAATTGTGTTTTAGATAGTTGACAATTTAACTCAGAGATAGTTCCTAAGAATTCACAAGTGTTTTTCGAAAATTCAGGTAATTTTTTGTTTTATCATTATCACTTATTTTAAAATTTATGAAATATTTTTTTAATATTTCAGTTAATGAGTTTAATTCTTACTTTAAATATATTTACAAAGAATGTTTCTAACGCAAAACAACAAAACCATATCAAAACCTGATTTTTTACGGTAGACTCAACTTTTGTTAATAATAATTTTTGTCTTCTAAACGTTGTTTGTGGCATATTCTTGATTATTTTTATGTTTATTTGGGGAATAACAATGGCTTTATATTTATTGATGTAGATTGCAAATTTTCATTTTGCAATCTACATCAATAAATATAAAGCCATTGACAACGAAGTCAGAACAGACTTTGAAACGTTTGGTATTCCTGCAATATACGTAGTTTTATTTCTATTGTGGTGTTATTCCCCAAATAAACATAAAAATAATAATAATTTTCTATTTATTCAAAAATATTGGTACTTTACTCTTGAGCAAAATTTATATTTTACGAAAACGCTCGTATACGGATTAAACAATATGATATCTGATTATCGTATTTTAGGTTTCATACTATGCAAAATTATTTACGCAGTATAATGCAAAACTTTTCAACTGCAATCGTTTCTCAAATAAGTTATTTTCCATCGTTTTAAGAAGGAAGTTGAACATTGACATAATGTGAATAAACTTCAAAGAGTTTAGTTACTATTAGTAATAACAGGTAAAGAAAAGGGCGTGATCTTCTCCCCTTGCGGATCATTGGCTATTATTTCTTAACTAGATTATTAATGCCATAAAACTATACCTATATAAGTAGGCATCCTTAGTAATTGTAAGTCAGTATAGTGCAGTTATTTTTACAATTGTGTTTGTGATAGTTGACAATTTAAGTCAGGAAACAGTTCCTAAGATTTCACAAGTGTTCATTGAAACTTCAGGTAATTTTTTGTTTTATTATTAGTAATACTCTTATTTTTGTTTTTGTCCAGAACATCTCTCATTTAAAATATTTAAGAAATATTAATATATTTAATTCAGAAAAACATATTACAAATGCAAATTAAGTAGGAATTTTGGGTTATATAGAATATATGGATTTAATGGAAATTTATCAATATTTTAAAAATTATTTTCAAATGCTTAGAATATAAGTGTCGCTTCTTATTTTTTGAAGCATAAAGAAATACACTGTGTACTTCATATGTAGTATTGGTACCTAAATCAATTTTATCGATACATGGACAAAATATCAACATTTTAGTATTGTTCGTTTCTTTTTATTTTTCGGATTTTCCAATTTTAATTTGTTATTTTATTATTTGCCGTACTTATGCAATTTTGTTTTATTTATTTCCATGATCTATGAAGTCTCATATTTGCGTTAATGAATTTTAAAATGTTATTTTGTTATGGTCAATTATTAAAAATATAAATGATAATGAAAAAAATATATTTCTCGTCCCTCGTTATCTTCTTGTCTCCGTTCCTCTTTGTCACTATTTTGTTACGATTCAAGTATTAATCTAATAATTCTTAAGTTAGATATATCTGCTGCTCCTTGAAAATCATTTGTAAATATTTTTTCACTCTGACTTTAGTCTCCTGCAAGACTAAAGATCGATAACTGATCCTGATACAACAAACCATATTAAGTTTTAAATGATGTGCTGCAAAAATATTTACATTTAGATATTTATTATTATTCAGATATCTAATTTTACTGTATTCCATTTTATTCATACGATAGCATTTTTTTAATATTTATTTCGGATAGTCGTGAGTTTCCGCTCTACGATCTATGATATTGAGCTTCGAATAAAGTGAGTTAAAGTATGAAATTACTCAAACCGTTTTAGAGTAATCGATGGTTTACAATTGACCATTTTAGGTTTCAATCCATGCAGATCTTTCAATGAAGAACAACTTTTTTTAAATTAATAATAAAAAAGTTTTCCGTATGATTCCAACTTACGTGAGCACAATCCACATTCAGATGAACTGAGAAAGTGAGATTTTCGGCAATTTTGTTAATTTTTACATTCTTGTATTTTTTTACTTTTTAAAAATTGTTAATTGGTATTCTAAATCGATGACTATCTGCGCCATCAACAAAACAATATTTGAACAAATTATGCTAATAAACATTTTTTTTTAAATAAACTGAAAGCCTATTATTGATTTTTATTATAGTTTGTGATGGATAATTTTCTAAATTCAGTCTTAAGTTTGTCATGTGCTTTTAAAGTTGTCTAAAAAGGAGAAAGTTGTTCTCTATAAAAATGTCATGGCAAGACTTTAAGTTAAATTCTGTTGACTATTTTAGAGTAGATAATTATACGGAATCAAGCTTGTACATCTCTTTATAGAATGCAATTTAAAGTATTCAAATTTGTTGAGCCGTATTAGAGAAAACAGTGTAGGTTTATTGAAATTTACTGAAGTGTAGCTCGATTTTTACACATACATATTTTTCCGATTTTCAGTAAAACGGCATGTTTTACGTTATAGAAGATTAAACGGAATTAGGCTGGAACATCTCGTTGTAGAATAGTTATCATAGTTAATCCTTAATTTAACTATTCTAAAGATTATTAATGTATTTATTACAAGTATCTACTTATTAGTAAGACCATTATTAATACCCGAAATTCTTAGTAATAACTAAATAATCCTTAATCCGTAGAGTACTGTATGCTAATTTACCTGTTAAGCAGGGGGGTCTAAATTGTTTCTTAAATTTTTAGTAACCTTAAGGCATTTGGGAGATGCGATTATCTTAATTGTTGGTCATAAATAGTGGCAAATTAGGGTACCCTTACCTTATTATTTATCGAGTGTTATGGTCTAAATGAGGAAATATTTTCTAAGAACTCAGAGGTGTCTTTCAGAACATTAATCCACTGTATATCAATTTCTTATTAACTGTGATATTCTTGGTTTTTTAAATTGTGTGCGATTGTCTCTCGTAGAAAATATTAATCTTTTATAATATTTTGAGTACCTTTTATACATTTAAATGAGTGTTTAACCAGTATATGTGACGAAAATGTGTTCGGGGTTTTCCTAGTCAAATAACGCTATAAAATAAAAATATAAAAAATAAAAACTAAATCTCGAATTTTCTATTATTTTTTTACTATTTTTGTGGTTTCCGGTATCCCAGTGGTGAGGGACGAATTGGAATTGTACAGGTGAATTCACAATTGAATTTTGAAGTCGATTAAAGAATTAACAAATAAATCAGTTTTGGCCAAATATGCTGGCCCTGTAGTCTACACGCCCAATGGCCATAGAATATTAAATTTCACAAATTAAATAGAACGATTGTTGATTAGATATTCTAAATTGAAACCTTAACCTATAATTCCACTCCTTCTTATATTTCAACCACCATGTAGAAAGAACTTCTTCAAACTTTTTTTCTCAATACATTGCATAACTATAGCTCAAGAAATATCCTAACTGCTAACATAACATTTTTATACAACCTGGATAATTATAATTCACCCACCTGGTATATGCAACTGTTTATGGTCCACTCAATAAATTCCTCCTTATTTAAACCACATTGTGTATATGCAGCTACATACGGCCATCTAATATACCTTATCTCAAGAATTTTTAAATCCACACTCTACCCCGCTCTAAGTTTCCATATATGGAACACCTGTAAAATTACACTAATTGTTTGTTCCCGAACATGGTTTTTCCCTATACCTACCGTTTCTGTCAATGTAGGGAGATAAAATGTATACAGATTTTAAGTCTAACTATAAGCCTTGCAACAAAAACGATTCAGCGAAAACAGTTGAGTACTTATAACGTGATGAGGTAGCAAATAAATAAACTACAATTTTATAATATTATAGAAGAAGATAGAAGATAGATATAAAATAAAGGTATTTTACTTTCAAGCAAAATACATTTGCTGACCAACCTCGTATACAGTTGAAAAAGTGACTTGTAATGATTACAGTATACGTTTTCCGTTTGTATCCAACTTATGAAGACACACTGTATATAAAAACTAACTGAGAACATCCACCTTGAAGTTGATTTACTGACATTTACATATTTCGATTTATTTACAATAATCTTTCAATTTATTACAATTTATAATACAGCACAATTGGATGCAATTTGCATTTCTAATACGCTTTGTTTGATTACAATTTGAGATATTATAAATAAATAAAGGTACCTATTTCACTTTTAAATAAAATTGATATATTTTTAGAAACCTAGGGTATATAGTTGGAAAAGTTACTTAAATAGATATTATACAATTGTTAGTGCAATGGCACAAGTAGTCGCATTTTTAATTTTAATTACTTCTATTTAATAACAATTTTAGATATTAACAAAAATAAAGATTTATTTACAATTTATCCCAAGTTCCTAACAGTTAATACCAGCAACTCCAGTAAAACTTAGTGTATAAGAATGTCGTTAAAAAGTTTTCCCGGTTTTCTAAAAAACGGTACAAGCTATGTTATAGAAAAAATATATGGGACCACTTCAGGATTCCTCCGGAACTGATCAAATTACTTTTTAATTTATTATACCCCATGTTCCAAACAGATAACCTCTTCCTTTTTCGAAGTCGGTTAAAAAGTTTACATAGATACATACGAATTGAAACCGAATGGTCATTTTGAAGTCGGTTAAAAAGAATAAGGACGTTAATCCACAGATTCTATAATCTCAGAGATAATCTAAGCAGAAACCTATTAACCCCACTGAACACTTGCAGAACCCATAATCATAATTAAATACTGCATAACTGCCAGGGGAGGAGCCTATAAAACAAAAATTAACAAATAACAAACGGCTCAAAATTAGTTGTGAAAATATTTGTTAAGATTTTCAACAGACCTGCTTTGATAGGAAATTCAAATATTTTAGCGTATTTTAACCATCCAAAATATCTATGCAAACCAATGTCTACTTCGACTTTTCATTGATAAAGTCAAAACACAAACGACAGACAATGGTACAAGGTCAATTACAAACTTATATACTTATAACTTATAATAAAAAACAATGTAAAAGTCCTTCTTCTTTCAGTGGTTTTAATGTTGTTTTAAGTTTTTGCTTTTAAAGTTTACAGTTCAAACTATATATATCACTCAGGTTATTGTTTTAATCTTGAACATTTCGTAACAAATAAGGTAAGGAGCGCTCATAAGTTTTCTGGATTAATATCGATAATCATTCTGGGGACATACTCTATATATTCGAAGTAGAAAGTTTACTGATCTCGCGCAATTGGCAACACCGCGCTATACAGGAAACTGGAAATACCACAAACAATCGAAGTAAGCCATTTTTCGGTGTCGTCAGTCACAAATTGAACTTCGCCATTTTGGGCTGGATTTTAATAACGTTACGCGAGAAGTTTTAAACTCACAAGTGGCGAAGAAGTTATTAGATGCCAAGGAACGCATCATGAAACCACGGGAAAAGCATATTTCATAGTTTACAAAGTATGTTATATAGTTAGAATGCTTAATTTATTTACCTGCTGTTCTAGTTTCTATTTGTATGTAACCATAAATGGCACACACTAAAGACGGAATTTTGTTTCAGATAATTTACACCAGGAACAGTCTGTGATAGTTAGACATGGCTACTTCAACTCCGGAGGAGATAAAGGCAGAGTATGCCTCAAGTCTGGCGGATTTGAAATTTAATAGCAAACCGCTTATCAATGTTCTGACGATGTTGGCCGATGAAAATTCCCCAAATGCTGGAGTTATTGTGGAAGCGATCGAAACTCATTTGGCAAAGGTTTTTATTTTTTATTATTACCAAAGTAGAGTAAAATTGTAATTATAATAACATTCTGGATTGCCAGTTTGTAATACATTTTAGATGCCATACTGTCATCTAAATAAGTACATTTAAAATAGGTTACTTAATTATTTATTTTTGAACATCTCAGTTTTCCTGTCAGCCAGTTGCTGCTGCTTGGGAAATGAATGAATTCTCAGATTTCCAGTTCATATACATTGATTTTTTAGAATAATTTTCCAGTACAGGATGAGTAATCTATTTGAGCAACATTGTGAAATATTTAGAGCTGTTAATTATTTATATAGTTAAAATAACAGGGAAATTAATTAAATTGTGCATGTCATGAATATTGAAACTGCTAGGGGAACATCTATTTTTGAAATTGTAATGTGTGTGTTTCAAAAATGTGTGATTTTTTTAGTAGTTTTAGATTAGAAGGTGGTCATTGAAAATTTAATTAAGTAATAACTATTCTTCATACTTTTCATTGAGAGACAAAAAACAACACTTCCTACAATTTTGCACCCCACTGTTTCCATCTGTTTAGTCCCCCGACTTGACCATCCAATGTATGGCATCACACTCCCTCTAAGGCATGCTGAGTGCCTTTAGGGAAAATTCACCAAACCCCAGATATCCTAGATATCAAAAGGGTTTAGCTCTGTGGGAGCCCTTGCCAGGTTTTCAGGCCCATCTGTTTAGTTATTATTATGTTTTTTCTTGAATGGTATCTTTTAACCTAAATTTCAAATATTTAAAATTATGGAGAAACATTTATTTGTATAAATAGAACATAATATGAAACAGCTCATCTCTGAGCTGTTTCATATTATGAGCAGATGAGTGATTCATACCTTATCTTGAATTGATAGCAATCAGTATAAATTTAATACAAACATCCCGGCCACCAATGATTACTAAATGACAAATTCTGAGATTTATTGAAGTTATAATAAATCTGTTCATCTACATTGGTATAATTATAAATTAATTTTCAAGTCTCAGAGCTATGCTAGATAATGTACTAATGTGTGAGATATTTTCTGAGATTCAATTGCTATATTATTATCATCTAATTTAATGTTTCAAATTCTACTTTGTTGGATGGGATGGATGCTTAAAATTTGAAAATGATTTTTGAAGACGTATGAAATTTTATAAATTTCGCCTCCTATAGAAAAACTTTTTTTAACATTGTAATTTTAATATTCAGGTTGCAACTGAAGTTAAGCTGCCTATCCTTTACCTTATCGATTGCATAGTCAAGAATGTTGGTGGCACCTACACTAGTCTCTTCAGTCAGAATATCGTTTCAACATTTTGTGGTGTCTTTAAGGCAGTGAGTATATATAAAATATGTTAATGTTGAATAACTTTCACAATTTGTTGTGATTTTTATGCATTTTCAATATTCAAGACTAATTTAGTTTTCTTCTTTACTTTAAGGTTGATGAGAAAACACGGGCTGAAATGTTCAAACTGAGGCAGACCTGGAATGATGTTTTTCCGCAGATGAAACTGTATGCTATTGATGTCCAGATAAATCTGCTTGACCCTGCATGGCCAGTTACAGCGAAGCCTCCACCCAATAACAGTATACATTTCAATCCAAAATTTCTTAAAACAACCGTAAGTATTACAAAGAATAGTAGGTTTAGTTGTTCATACATTCAACATTCATTTAAATGTAAACAATTTGTCATATAATTCAATGAAGAGTTGTTATACCAGTCACAGCATTTTTGCAGCATGTTTACATTACAATATAGTCACTAGTTTTGGGTAATAATATATTTAGCTACTGTTGAAATATTAATATTCACTATATAAGGTTTTTAGTCACTTTACTATTCACATGTTGCTTGTCACTTTTAGTGAATTTAGATATATTCACATTTTCATGGGTTTCACTCATCTGTTTGGGGACCAATTATAGAATTAAATGAAAAATAAAAATTTAAATCATGTAATATATCAAATGAAAGGCTCATTAAGTGAATTACAAATATGTCATATTTTTAAATCATTTGTTTAAAAGATAGTAACCCAAATATTAAACATTGACTTAATTCCCACTTTAGAAACTACATTATCTAAAATTTTGAAACATATATTTTATTTGTATTTTTAACTAATTTGTCTAACAGATTTAATAATTTGTTATTTAAAACTTGACCTATTTTCCCCTTTGTCCTCCAATCTACAGAGCCTAAAATTCAGACTGTAGATTATAAAAGGTTTCTCTGAAATTTTATTAGTAAAATAAAACTCTAATGTTAATTTTGGGGGCCAAATTAGAAAATTAAATACATATGTATTTTTAAACAGTCAAACAAATCATGAAGCAGATAAAATAAAAAGTCTATGTGTATATTTTTTATAAATTTAAAATGCTTCTTTTAGAAGATATTAGGGTAAATATAAGAAAATGCACTCATTCCCTACTTGTCTGAAACTGGAATATTAGGATCTTGAAGGAGCTACGGAACCCTTAGTATGTGAGTTCAACTCGCACTTGACCAAATTATTTATACATGTATATAGTTTTTGCTGTTTTACAGTTATATGTTAGTTATGCATTTTAGGCAACTGAAAATTAACTGAGCTTTGTTCTGACTTTTTGTTGATTGCATTTTCTTAAATTATTTTCAGACAACCCCCACTATCAACCCTAAAATTGATAAAAGTCCTGCTGCAACCTTACCTGGAGCTGGCGGGGCTATGGATACAGAAACACTTTTAATGCAAGAAAAGTTAATTCAGAAGCAAAAGGAATTGTTAGAGTTGCAACAAAAAAAGTTAGAATTGGAAGTGCTTCAGACAAAAGTGAAGTTGCAAGAGCAAATGAAGAATAATCCTACAGGAAGACCTCAGGTAAGTTTTGGTTATTTTTGTAATTATGAAATTATCTGTTAGCCATTAAAGAATTAAAGACATTCTTTTGCTTTCAGTAAGTAGATTAAGTTGTGATTACTGTGATATATCTAAATAAAAGTAATATACAGATTGTTTACAAAATATCAAATAAAATTTTTTCCTCTTTTTCAACAAAAACAACAATTAGTTGTAAGTGAAATCTGGTGACAGTTGCAGTTAGCCTGCTTACTTTAACTAGTGAGTGATCATGGTGAAGTGACGATTTTTTCAAGATAAGTGCATTTGAGCCCACATTTAAGACATTAAACAGGAAAAATAATGTAAATTGTTAGTAATGTGTATGGATAAAACCAATTATTTATTTGCACAGAATGTCTTTTGGTTATAAGAATGCAAGTGACCACATCTGTTTTTTGCACATGGATATAAATAACTAATTTTTTCAGTAGAAAATCTCAATAATTTTTAATTTAAAATGATGATTTTTTATGCATCCAAGCCTAAAATCAAGCTAATGTAGGACAATTGCTCAACATTATTTCAGTCCATGTCTGCTCAACAAATACTCAGCTGATTTGGTTCAACTTGAATCTTAGAACTCTTTAGACATTCTATCAACTTATTCTTGTTGAATAATGTTTGGAGAACTATTTAAAATGGTTCAACGTTTGTGCTTCAACTTCCTGACATGTGTTCAGTGGACATTTTGCATCCATGAAGTTTCCTTGTTCAAAAGTGTTTTATTGATATTTATATATTCTGGTTAGAAAAATTAATCTTAGTAAGCATTACACTAGTTTCTTTCTCTTTTTTGGCATTACACTAGTTTGTTTCCCTTTTTTGGCATTAAACTGCGAACTCTATATTTATCATTTATCAGACTTCGTTTTTATTGGATTCATAAAAACAATTTTACAGGATATTCAAGGAAGTAAAATAACTTTGTTTAGAATTTATTTGTGGCATTTCTAGCCCAGCGTGAAAGAGGTGAAAAATTGTCACCAGCTGTGAGGTGGGTATGACATACCCCAACATAGAATTGTCAATTTTGATAACTAAAATGAAGTAAGAGTAATACTTATTACTATAATATATTAATTAACATTCAGTTAATGAAGTAATATGCTAAAATAACCAAGTTCTATTTATAAAAGTATTTAAATTTTGATATAAAACAAAGTAATTTAGAAACTATGACTTAATGTCTAAATATTTGGGAAATTGGGATCAATTGTGCACACAAAATTAAAGAATAAATCTGTCTTATCTTTGACATAACAAAATCATTGGGTTGTTTTCCAGGATAAACTTCCAATTTCAGAATGTAGAATGTTTTTACATCAGCAATAGTGAATATTTTAATTCCATACTTTCCTGGCTTATTTGGAATGCATGAAATCCACAATGCCCTTGAAATGATAGAAGCATTTCACAATTGTCAGACATTCTGACACTACATAGAGGTACAACAAATTGTGTCTTATTGGAGCTAAGCTATCAATTTTTTTTCTCCTTCTCTGGCATCTTTGTCCTCGAATCAGAGACAATTCTACAGAATATAGATTCATTGTAGTACTAAAAATATCCATGCCAATACATTGGTACCCCACAAATAATCTTGATTCTGCCTATTAGAGCAATTCAAACCTGCTAAATACAGAAGTCCCAAAATCAACTTCAACTCTTGTTCATTGCCAAGGCGACACAAAATCCTCATATTGGTTATCACATTATTTGTATAGATGAGTATATTATTCAACATAGGAACTGTATTGAAGAGTGTGCAACATCTAATACTTTGTGTGGGCACTTTTAGCTGCATCTGTTATACCTTGTTGATAATTATTTCCAAATCTTGTGCGGGTGTTTGTTCGATGACAGACTTTTTGCCATTGCCACTAGAATGTGACCGGGAGCATCCTTTACATAAAAAACTTATCCTATTCCGAATCACTTTCCTCGCTACATTGAGAACAGTGATCAATTTCTCCATCACTCCCTGATTCGCCACTATCACTGGACAATACTTCTAAAAGTTGAGCATTTGTCTCTGATTTTCCTCATGAGACATTTTGGTGTTAACACACCCAAAAGCAAGGATATTTAATTATTATATGCATAAAATTAAAACAACCAAAACACAAAATACTTACACCGACTGTGAATTTGGGTATTACTTACCCACTTTGTTTGCGCACCTGTCACTTAAAATCATTCGCAGCACCACCCCTTCCAGCTACCAAGTCTGTTGAGTTCCAAGAATGGCCCAGTTAAGAAATATCGTATTTTACACGTCAGCCATTCACGCCGGGCTAGGTGAGAACTTGTCTTTCAGGTGATGTGTTTGTCTAAGAAGAATTTAAAAAATTACGTACATCTAGTGATTCCATCAAAGTTTTAGATAAATATCTAAGAAAAACATTCTAACAGAATACTTCTTTAACGAAAAATTAGCTTGTAGTGCTTTAGTAGTTAAGAGGTTGGTATACAAAACATTAAATTACGTCGGAAAATCTCAGTATTGTTTTTATATAATTAGTTGCTTTATATCATAGAACTTGTTTTGATACCTTACCGCCTCTATTAACGTCTGATCTGGCCATTTTTTTGCGTCACGAGAAACTGAGTAAACTACAGCGCAACGCCACTGTCTGCAGACGCGAGTTCTGCCTCGTAGGTTACACACGATCGCGCTGTGCTGCGCCGTGCCACACACGTCTCAAGTTGTGCTAAGCCCTAGGGTCCCCAATCCTATGCTCGCGAGTAACATGGCGCCCGCATATCCTTATAGATATGCTCGTACATTAACAGAAATACAGTGTGCACATAAATGTCGTATGACAGCTCCATTTGGTATTTCTGACAATGGTGCCCGTCGCCTCGTCGGCATCATAATATGTGCTCTTAAGTGGACTGTACGTGATGAGCACGGACAGAGATGCCAGGAGGATTCTCAAGATGGAAAAACGTTATCGGGGTAAATGGAGTCCAAGGGTTTTTACCCACTCCTGCTGGAGTATTAGAAAAGACCAATTGGAGACCAAATATTCCAGAAAATAATAGATGTTTAATTTATAATTTTTTTCTTAAAACAATTAAATTTCCGATTGAACAGTTTGTGTGGAATGACAAGCTTAGTTTTGTTAACCAGTACTTATCCTTTTATATTAGTGTTTGTGACTTGTGTGTATATCTCACCAGTTGGCAGAACTTTTCCTTTGGTAATTTCTGTTGGTCAATTATATGGTTTTTATATTGTCACCTCTTAGATATACTATATAATAGGAATACAGGTGTTATCTAAAATTTGAATTAAATCCTAAAGATCTCATCCTATAAATGACAATCTTCTTCAGATGACTTCCCATCTTCAAAATATTAATAATTGGTTAAGAGCCTAGATCCTTTTTCACTGCAAAACTTGTTTCAATCCTATTTTGATTATATAGTTATAGTATTTTCTTTCGCCTGTCCCATTTTTTTGGTATATATGGTGAAAAGCAATATTATAGCGGTAAAAGTTGAGAGACATTTTTTCATTTTTTTCCCAAACAAAGGAAGTGAAACAAAAAAGTGGCAATTAAATATTTAGAGTTGTGCAGAGCGATGTTTAGTTTATTGAGTAATTATTTTCTTAATGTCTGAGCACAAGTGGCTGACATGTTACAGACCGAATAATACACGTGTGTAATGTGGAGCCGTTTTTTTAATGTCAGGGTTGGAGCCCTTGGTTAAACCTTTTGTTTTTTGGCAGTATTGGGACAAGTCTAAGGAATAATTTATTAAATATTTTAGACGAAGGGTCTATTTTAGAACGTTATTTCAGACGTAAGCTACAAACTGGAAGATGCCCTTTCGTTGATGTCCCATTAACATATAATTACATTAATAATGTTAAAATTAAATTCTGTCTATATCAATATTTGATGTAATGGCATTCCCGCTCGCTCATCGAACAGTGGCTGTTGCACTTAAACTTGAAGCGCCTTTTCACTCTGAATTTCGTTTCCTTTATTCCTTTTTAAGTTTTATGTTTTTATTCCATAGTAGAAGTCAAATCATAGTGATTCAACTACTACTAACTACTTTTTTCAATTATTGAGTGATACTCAAAAACAAACTATTTCGAAAAACATAATGAAACAAAACTGTGCTGATTTTAACTACTGTGTTGGATAACTTCACTATAAGAAACGCAGTAAACAGTTTTCCTTACTGTAAGGTTTTCAACGGAAATGTGAGTGCTAAGTAGTCTTCAATGTCTAAGTACTTCTTGGGAAAAATAACACCACAGTTTAAAGAAAATTGCTGTATATTCCAAACGTTTCGGGGTCTAGGTCAGATCCCGTTGTCAATGGTTAAGAAACTTGGATAAAAAGGGCACAATTCTAAGATACATTTCTTAACCATTGCCAACGGGGTCTGACCTAGACCCCGAAACGTTTGGAATATACAGCAATTTTCTTTAAACTGTGGTGTTATTTCCCAAGAAGTACTTAGACATTGAAAAATATGCCACAAATATCATTCAAAAAACAACTAAGTAGTCTTGCTCTGAAATAAAAGTGAATCAGTCACTATTGATAAAATCATAAGTGACTTTAAAACATTTTGTAAGTTTATGTTTAAAAATGTAAGTTTCTTATGCCAGGCAATTTGTTACAGACTAATAGAATTGTTTCTCTTAAGTTTGAAATAATTTGGATTACATTTTATTTTCTTAAAAATATATTTGTTAAAAATTTAATTCCAAACATTTTTTAATAGAAGACAGGAAAAATTTTAATTTAGGGCAATGACGTTTACCTACCATGTACATTTTTTGGTAATAACCTATAATGATTGTATTCCAAATATGTAATAACAAACAAATATTGATTACTCTACAGTTTCGTTAGGAAAAATGTCACATTTTTGTTTCAATAATTTCTACATTCTAAGAAGTATGTACAGACTGGTAAATCTTTTGTGATACACTATGAGAGTATAATTTCACATTTTTACAAAAAGTTAGAGGAGGAGTAACATTTAATACCTAAATTTCCATTTTTATATATTTTTAATTTGACAAAATGAATGTTTTGCTGAGGACACCAGCTGTTTAAGGTAGGTGTTGTCTCTTTAAAATAACTAAGCTCTTGGGTACAGGAAATAATATTCTTTCTGTATGTTTGCTAGGAATAATCATCTATGATATAGTATAATATTTTATAAAATAGCATATTAAGATATTTAAAATTGTGTTAAATTCCATTTTATTTTGGTTTTATGAAATTCAGGAATTTTCTTGTGTGCCCTATTTATATTTGTTAAATAATATTACTAATTAATATAATATTTTCAGAATTTATATTTTAGAAAAATTGATATACATTTTTCATTCGCGTTGTTTATTTTTAAATATATTATGAACTTATTTTAATTTTCTATAGGGGATCGTTTCTATAGCTTTCTGAGAATAGATTTACGAAGGGAATAAATCACCAATTATCCGGGTTTTTTATAATAATTTTCAACTGGGAATATCAATTAGTTTTCAGAATCATAGATTACTGTTAAATTAAAAAAATCCAACGAATTATTGTTTATTCATGGTTCTAAATGATGCATATTTTTTAGTATTGGCGCTCGTGCAAGCTGGATCACCCGTGTTAGCCCTATTTCTATTTCTCGTTTAAAATTACAAATATTAGCGGTAGAGTTAGGGTGTTAATTGCTCTGTAATTGTTAATATCTGATATCTGTGCCTTCGAAATATTCGCGATAACCAAACCTCCGTTTTACTAAATTGTTATATTTTCACGCTTTTTTCAATAATTCATTTGTGATTTTATTCTTATCTTAAACTTATTAAAAAAAGTTATGAAATTAATTTTTAGTTCTTAAACGTGTTTTTAGCTCTTTTAAACTATAATTTTTCATTTCAATACAGACGCACAATATTTCTTGACATTCGATGGAAGGCATGGGTTTAACCAGCAAAACTTGTTTTTTTATCCTGATGATCCTGTTCAGTACATTGGTACAATGTTACCAATTTACTGTATTGTCATCGGTCCTTAATACGTGTAAACATATTAAAATTATCAGACGTCTTGGAATCGATGTAAATTATGTTACATTAAGACATATGTATTTACATAAGTACAGTTCAAGTTAATAAAAGCTTGTTAATAATAATTTATTGACTTGGGCCTCAGAAATATTGTTTTCATGAATTTTCGTTCTTGTAATTTCTTTGGCACATCCTTTATCCATGTAACATTATCTTTTTCTATAGTTTTCATCTCTATAGTTTTTTCTTTTTTTATTATTCTACACAGTTGCAGTTTTTCTATGTGAAATTATGTCAATTTAAATTGTTTATTTTTAGTCTTTTTTTCATTATACACCAAAGTTTAATTTTACGTTCATAAATGTTCAAAATATTTCTACCTCTTCCTGGTTCTTACAGTCAGTTTTTTATGGTGTATTAATTACTAGTTTGTATGGCTGGTCTTAATGCTTATTGCCTTTTTTAGTTTGGTTTGAATCAATCTTTTGTCTACAAATTTACTCATTTTGGTTGGTATTGTTTCTACATTCAATGAATGTTATTAGGTGTTCCTAGAGATCTTTTACTATATATCCATAGAATTATGAATACTCGGTACTTAGACCATTTTATTTTACTTTATTTATATACAGCATTTTATAGAGCAAACTTGAACTAATTTTCGGGCATTCATTTGAACAGCAATTCGCTTACATTTTAATAGAAAACTTGTAGAGTAATCTATTTAAATAATAAAAACCCGCAAAATTACGAATTTATTTTGTTTTCGGATCATTTTTCACCGAGCTAACTCAGAAAAACTGGTCAAAAGTAGATTTTTTTCAAAAATAATGTTTATTATACGGGTTCACCAAGGATGCTATTGAATAAGTAGTTTTTGAAGAATTGGAATTCTAATAATTTAGAGACATTTTGCACACTATTAACTAGAGTGGTTCGATCGGTATATACTAAAGATATTTTGAAAATTCATAAACTTCACTTTAATTTGTCTATCTTGGATTTTCGTTATAATGTCGGCAAATTGGTTTAAAATAATAGTAAATATTGCAATGAAAGTACGAATATGCGACAGCCAGCCAGCAGTGTACTGACAATACATATCAAGGCACATGGACAGATCTAGGATTTACTTGAGGTGGGCACATGAGATGAAAATTATAGTAAATTGTATTATATGTTTTTTTCTTAGCAGTTTATTACGTTTTTATTTGCGTAACTATTATCTGCTTACATGTGTCTATTTTTCCATTGGTCTATTAAGTTAACGGTCCCCTGTATACTATTTACTGTTATTCATTAAATAACTTCTTTCCACTGACTGGATCTGCCACTGGCAAGACATCTGAGAAGTAAGGATTGGTGCTTAAGTGTAAATTCGAAAGCAGTATTAATACATTTTATGGCACTATAACAAAAATCCAAGATATACAACGTGAAGTGCATTTATGAGCTTACAAAATATATTTTGCATCGAAAGTGGTTAATATGATATGTTTTGCAAAATATTTCTACAAATTATTTTAATTGCAATTCTGCAAGATCTACTTAACGGACAATGTCGATCTTCAGCCTTTTAATCTTAACATTATAATTAGGACGCAGAATAAGGTTCCAGCTCTTATTACAACCAAATTATGATTATGATTTTTATAAACACTCATTTTATATCGTTTTCCAGCTTTTCTATATGAAAAATGTATAAATACTCATTTTCAAGATTTTCTTGTTCTCTACAATTTTTGTGTTGACAAATCGTTACTTTTCACACTATAAGCAAAAAACCAAAATATCCTCTATTTTTTTGGGGTTATAAGGCTCAAATTGTTTACTTCTACGAGTTTCCTGTTAAAATTATGTCAGTTAAAAATCTCCAATCACATGTAATATTTAGTTCTTTTGATCCTCGTTTGTACTCTGCACATACTTCTTTTTGATCAGTTGTATTAAAGGCTGATCTTAGTTTTTTGCTATGGAATTGTCATATTGTGATCTACTTTTTCAGTTATTATTTAAATTGATTGTCCTGAACGATTGCCTTTATACAATCTACCTCTTTTTGTATTTGTGACATTTTAAGTATCTAGTACTTTTTCATATTAAAATATAATTTAAAATTTGATTATCTTAAAGAAAATCTGTACCGTTTTTAATATCTTGTGTGGGATTACGGTGGATTTTTATGGTTTATGAAGTTTAAGTACTTCAACAATAAATTTTCAATCATAAAATTGTGTCCGAAATTCTGTACACCGATTTCAGTAATTTTTTCGACAAGTGGTAAATTATATATATATTAAGGCTTATGGTTTGAATAAGATTTAAAACAACAGCAGCCAAGAACCATTAGCGAGATTAGATTTCCCAATCGCTTTTTCTCCAGATTAACTTACCGATTTTTTTGTTTATGGTTTATATAATAATCCCGTGATTGGCGAATTTTTTACTTACTTTTCGTAAGAATTTTAGCTGTTTTTATCTTTCTCTAGTTTACATTATTCAAAAAAATGGAAGTGTCCAAATAGATTTAACCAATAGTAATGAATTTTTTTATTATTGTTTTGTCTTGTTATAACAGATGATTCAAAATTTGACAAAAAAATAATAGTTTTTTATTTGGGTTCTATTCAGTCTGGAATATTAATATTTTGCTATTTGTTGCCACTAAATAAGGAGTCTGATTGTCGGTATAAGATAAGTCAATTTTGCAGTACAAATTTCCGACAGCGTGTGAATAGTGTTAGTGTTTTGGTCCAGCTGGTTTGAAGAAGACATTCATACTTGGACATTTTGGATTGGATTACTCGATTAGTTTTAATCATCTATGATCCGGTGGTCTTTGGATGTGTCCTGTCCATTGCAGTCTCAGGGATCTTTATACAGCTCATGCACATCTTCGTTCGTTGTAATCCAGTATTTTTGTGTTTTGTTATCTAATAATGGATGGTTTTGCTGAGAATTTTACGTTCGAGGCAAAGTTTAAACTTGACTGCTTTTGTCATTGCCCAAGTTTCGCAGCCATACATTGCTACCAGTCTCATGACTGTTGTATTGATATTTCTTTAATAGTTGTTTCGACTTCAGTACTTGATTCATTACATACATACATTTGATGTCATTGAGAATTCTGGCTCTTATTTTCTCCTGAATGTTATCGTATAAGGATTATACTCACTCGGTATTGTTTTCATCTCAAACAAGTTTAAAAAAATAATTAGGTATTTGCTAAACCAGCGGATTCCCAGAAACACAAAAGCAACTTCTAAAAATGTAGAAATAAGTAATGGTTTGAGTGAATTATTTTCACTATAAAAGATGCTGTTAAAATATGTTAGCAAATCATCTAGTTTTAACGATAGTATTTTGAACTCAAATAATTACTGCATTCTGTGCACTCCGAGAGTTAATTCACGCCCACAAACGACTTTATTATAAGAAAGTAAAGTAACCCTGCTACCATGGCCTTCTTGCTCCCTAGAGTTATCACCAATGGAACGTGAGTGGGATAAGATTGCAGTTGGCTATGTACTTTACTCCATTACCAAATGTATTAGTTGACATTTGGCATCAAATTGAAGAAGCTTGTGATGACACCCTCAGTATGATAAATCATATTAGACTTACCAGTTGAAAACATCTAATTTTTTAAGTATGGTAAATTTTATTAGAATTGGGCAAGTCCTAGTCCTATTGGGTATTCGTATTTTTGTTATAATCAGTGTATTTTATCCCCTGAATTTTTGTGAATACCGGATCCGTTTTGGGCTTCCAGTTTTAGTTAAAGGGGTAGACGATGTTACGCCAGAGGAACTAAATTCAAACTATAGAAATTCAAGCAAATTACGAGAAATAATTTTACATTTTACATGATTCGGCATTTAGTAACGAATTTTTCGTTTTTTTTTATTTTCAAGTGAAGAATTCGCTGATCGCGGCATTTTTGTGTATAGTTCGTACATTTAGCAAAAATAAAATAATTGAAATGGTTAGCGTTACCAAATATATGAATTTTTCTTACAGAATATACTGCTAAAGCCTGAAGTTGCTAAGCAATTAGTACCAAACCTGAAGCATAAACCCGCAGGCATTGTAAGTCTGCATTTGACCCGAGTAAGATTTGAGCTAACGATTTGTTGTTTACAGGGTGCAGCGGCGGCGGTTCAACAGAAGAATGAAAGAAATACGACGAACGGTTCGAGGGTTCCAGTGTCAAGTGCGCCGGTCACAGTTTCCTCGAAACCCATCAGAGATCCAAGACTACTTAGACAACAGCAGCAAAAACAAACAGATAGTAATTCTAATGTTCAATTAGGGCAAAAGACTGCTAATTTAGAAAATAAAAATGTTTCAAATAAAACGGGCGTTCGAAAATTTCGCAACGACCCACGATTAGTAGTTAATAAAGATCATATTCCTTCCTCAAAAAATGACACACCTAAACCTAACCTCACAGCTAAATCCCAAAATTCCGACATTGTTCAAAAATCACAAAAAACATCTCGAACTGTTCCGAGAGATATCTCGGACAGTTCATCTAAATCTAGTTCTAGTAGCAGTTTAGATTTACCTACTAAAAGTAAAAGTGAAAAGTTACACTCACCTTTAAAGTTCAAAAAGAAAGAAAAAGCTATTAGTGATGATAGTAAAAAACTTAATTCGAAGGAAAAACGTGATAGGTCTGATAAAAGTGATACTAACACCTCTAATTCTACTTTTAAAGATGTAAAAATTTCGACAAAAAATCGAAACTATGTGAGACGCAACTTGTCATCAGTGAGTCCCGAACCAACGCAAGACGAAGATCTCCGATCGTTTGGACCACCAGAAAAGCAACCACGGTTGCAAAGTGATGTCCCCGAACAAAGTAAGATACTTCATTTTTTACCGAATAATTAGAAATTATTGTTAGCTACTCAAAATAAAACCATGTTGATTTGTTGAGATTTTATGTTTATCAGGTAAGTAGCAAAATAAACATAATTTCTGTTTTGGTTACAATGTTATGTAGGAGTTCAAATAGGGGATGGTTGAATCGTTCGAATTACAAAAAAAGTTAGAATTCAGTAATTAATAATATGAACAAATGTTTTAAATAATTGTGTTTTTAATTGCTGTTGTAGATGTTCTTATTCCAGTTTCAGTCACTGTTAAGTGTTTTTTCATTTCCTTTGTATTCGTGTTGTCCCTGCTTATAATATTCCACAGGCTTTTTCTATTATTTTTTCATTATATTCATTTAGGTGTGAACTTCTTTATAACTTAGTTACAAGACTTTCTTTCCCCAAAAAGCCTTCTTTCTTTTAGATTTGAGCTTTGTTTGATTAGTGTCTTGATGCCGCAATACAGTGTTCTGCAAAATATTATTTTTCTCTATTTTTATTTTTTTTTCATACATATTCGTTTTTTGTCACATTTTTTACTTACGACTATGTTTCATAGCTTTTTCCAAAAGGCTTCGCGAATTATTTTTTCATTCATTACACCCCTTTAGATTGTACTTTCTTTAATCTCTATTTCGTTTGGATGGTTTCGCAACTATTTAATTCGGTTTATTTTCTTATGTTTTTTTACGGCAATAACACTTGTGTCACATTTATCTAATTTATGACTTGGTTTCAGGGCTTTTTCAATAATCTTTCAGTATTCTTTATTTCTATTATTTTTTCATTAGGTCCATTTTATTGGGATCTTCTTTATCTTACTTACAAGGCGTTTCCCAAAAGCCTTCTGTCTTTCTTTTAGATGAGAGCTTTGTTAGATCAGTGTCGCTTTTGATTGTTCCGTAATACAGTGTACAAAATATTTTTGTATCTATTTTTACTTTTTCGTTCTTTTGGCACATTTGTGTACTTACGACTTTGCTTCATAGCTTTTCCCAAAAGGTTTCGCGAATTGTGTTTCATTCACTACACTCCTTTAGATTGAACTTTCTTTAATCTCTATTTCGTTTTAATGGTTTTTTCCTATTTATTTCGTTAAATTCTTTTATTTTTTTTTAAGGAAATAACACCACATATTAAACATCTGTATATTAAAAGGTTCCAATTTGAACTCGTCAATTATTATAAATTGAATTAATAGAATATAAATTTTAATACCATTGACAACTATGATTTTTTATGTATAGAACGTATTGTTAAGTGTGGTGTTATTTCCCTAAAATCACAAATAGTTTCAGTGTTATACAAAATTTCATTTTTCTTTATTTGTATCGTTTCATTTTGTATTAATGCACTGTATGTAAAGTTCCCAGTCTTATCCCACTTTTATATATACTTATACCTTTGTTTCAAGGCTTTATCTAAAAGTTTTTGAACATTATTATTTTCCTTTTTTGGTCCATTTCTTTTGCTTTGTTGTACATCAGAGTTCTATAACACTTCTTGTTTTCCTTCTGCAGTGCGAGTTTCCTAATTTCTATTATATCCCACTTATGTCACATTTGTCTAATATGTGTGTTTCAAGGTTCTTCCTAAAAATTTTAAATACAGTTCAGGTTCCCTATCTTTTCATTGGTTTTTTGTTCCCTTAGTTTGCAAATTTCTTTGATTGTTGTTTCTATTCGTTGGTTTCGCAATTATTTCATTCAGTTTTATAAAATATAATTTCTCTTTTGTTCCAATTCCTTCCGCTCATATTTGTCTAATTTTTCAGACTTCTCACGAACACCTATGACTATTGTTTAGGTTAGTTTAGGTTGGTACACTTTCTTTTACCTTTCCTAATTTCCTATGTTTGAATAATTCCTTGTGATAAATAAAGTGTATAAATATTCATCTCGGTAAATGTTTGTAAATGATTTGAAGTTTTGTAGTTACGGTGGTCGTTAAGACCACCATATCTACAAAAATATTCCGAACTTGCATTCTTCATGGTTTAAACATAAAAAAATAAAAATTCATTTTGAGTTAGTAGAAACCACTCGGTAGAACAAAATTAGTTCAATAATGTTATGAATTATTACGATTACAATTTTTCATATTCCTCACATTGTATTTGTTTATATTAACTATGGGTAAATTTAATTGAGCGGGTGATTACTTTTTTTGAAGATGAATGAATTCATTAGAACCGCATAAGTAATTAATTTATTCATGTTAGGAGTCAGCCTCTCCCCGCTTGCTACGGCTTTGGAACGGACTACTATTAAACTGATGATTTCAGTTCATAAGTAAATTTATTTTTATGACCATATCTTATAAAAAGTAACGTAAGTTGCTGTCTTGTGTTGCAATATAATCGACAACAAATGTAATAATACAAATTAGGTTAGGTTGATATATATTTTTTGATGATACACCGAAAAATTTTCATTTCGGATATATTTTGATGCGTTCAATAGACACATACATGGTTTTATTTTGAGTTTCCACATATTTGAAGTACATCCAAAAAGTAATGAGATGAGACTAGAAAAATAGAAATGAACAATGTCGCCCTCCCTACTTGAAGCTTAGTAAAAATGGAAAAAGTAAAGTAGACTAATAAACCAAGACAATTAAGTTATATGACCCTATACATTATGAAGGAAAGCAGTAACTCATTAACTTAAGGAATGTAATTGTACGTAATAACCTTTAGTAACCAGTGTTATTATCACAATTTTCATCTTGTGATTTGTGCTACAAAAAAAAAACAATTTCAACTGAATTTATGGTGCGACGTTTTCAATCTGCATTGGTCCTGGGCAACCCTACTATCGATCAGGTTTGATATTGATATAGCTCTCCATAAAAATAGTCTCATTACTTTAAAGATGATACTTGTGTATTTTCATACATATAGTTTCATAGTGAGCAAAATTATAGTCGAAGTTTTCATACTCGTTTACTCCTAGAAAATGACAATTTAGTGAGTCGGTATTGAGTCTAGAGAATAAAATTTCCACAGAATTTCCAGTGAGTCGATTGTTGTTAGATATATAGTCCTCAGGCCTCTAGCTACACAAAAATATATGGAAACCTGATCGTTGAGATGTGTTTTTCGACAAACTAAAGAGAATGTGTCGAAAATTTACATCGAAAAACGTGATAAAACATCCGCATGAGATTGTGTCCATATCTTCTTTGGACATTAGTTAACAGCGTTGTAACATTACCAGACAAATTTTCTGTGCGAATCGCCTCTGTAGATAAGAGAATATGACGGATAATCTACTCGAAAGAAATGTCAAAAATAAATTTATGAGAATACATTGTCATTTGTCTGTCTGGGGATATGGAGCCCAAAATTTGTCAGGCATTGTTACAGCGAATTTTAAATGACAAGTCTCCGGTTGACGTTCCCAAACGCCGCCGGTGGGGGACAGAGAGACAAGGCTTTTTTTAATCTATATACACAATAATACTTTTTTTTGCCCTAGTCTAGTCGGATGTTTGATAAAATGGGTGTTTCGTTGCTAGTTCCTTGTCTACTATTAAACTAATGATTTTATTGTAATGCGTTTTATTGTATTCTATACGTCTTCATAGAATCGTCCTTCATTGTTTCTGTACATGCTATTTTTTTACGATGTGTAATGTTTGTAACTGTGGCTTATTTGGAAGACCTTGGTATATCATGAAGCAATTTATAATGCTTCATCTCTTCAGTTCAAGGGATAATATAAATTTAGAAATGTATAAATGGTCCAAATACCGTGGGAAATTATAGGCCACCCAGTACGTTATTAAGTAAAAGTCTGATTAGTATTATCATTGTAATATCATTTTATGAGCTTAGAACAGGATTTTCGTATAAATGCATTCCACTTATAAAAATTAATAAAAACCAGTACATTATAAACTCAATATAGTAGGCAATAGTCTACATTCTAGAAGAATGATTACCACAAACCCAAATTAGGATTTGCATTGTAGGAAACCGAAACATGATCTTCATTCATGTGGTATGAATATTCTTTAAATAATTTCGTTTGGAAAAAGATACTCAGGATATTAGTGCTAGGTAGACCTATTATTACTAAGACCTGCTAATAGTTACGAAGCATTTGCGTTTAATTAAAATATGCAAAGAGTCATAAGAAAGATAACATCTATCGATATAATCATTTTAAGGCTTAACATACTTCGGAACTCAAACTCGAGTCTAGTTACAAAACTAACATAATCTTAACATTTAGGTAAACCGACGACTGTTCAGCCTGCTGCATTGGTGGCAACAACCAAAGAGATGGACGTGGACTTACGTCACTTACCCAATCCTGTTAGTAAGAAGCGACTCTCCACTGAATCTCCAGAACGCAGTTCCAAAAAATCAAAATCGGAAGTGTTCGACAGGTATAAGACGAAATTGACAGGACGTGTACAAGTTTCTTCAAATGTGGTGTCCACTTCCAGGTTATTTGGAGACGAAGATACTGATCTAAGACAACTACCTGTCAATAGCGATAGACCTTCCCCCAATAAACGCAAGTCAACTTAGCCCGATCAATAAAGATAAAATACCTTCGTCAACAGTTAATTCACCAGAAGTAACTATAATAGACGATAGACCACCAACACCGCCGCCACCAATTATTTCATCAAGTAGGGATTCTCCTCAAAGGATAGATTCATCAAGGGCAAATCTAGATGTTCTTCGGGCGAAATTAGCTAACGCAACCAGTAGAAATAAACTTAAATCACGTAAGTATTTACGTCTATACTTTTATATTTTTAAAATTGATTGATAAAATATTTTAATGTTCAATTTTATTTCAGTTTCACGAAAAAACAAACCGCTTGCAGAAGATCTCGATCTTAGACATCCAAGAGTTACTTCTACCACTCCAGAAATATCCCAACCAATATTCATTTCACCAGAAGATGCTTCTTCTATCAAATCGGGTAACATGAGCAAAGAACGTGGAGCGCAACTCCTCCAAGAGGTCATCTTCAAAATGGAGACCCACAAATTGAATGTAGCCAAACAGAAAGAGGATGAAGCCAAAAAGAAAGAACTTGAAGAATCAATGAACGTTTCACTGCAACCTATTAGTGACGATGAATTCCAAGATGACGAAAATGATGAGCGCTCTGGTAAACGGGAACCAAGGGAGGCATTGCAAATGATGGAGAACTTCCATTCGGTGAACGAAAGCCATTTACCTTTCAACGATAAAGATGAGAGATTAGCGGCAAAACATTTGCATCCAAAAGGTGACTACCCACCGCCCGGGGTTCCTTTCTTTCCTAGAGACAGATTTCCGGGACCACCTAACTGGAGAGGAGCTAGAGGCGGAAGGCGCCATTGGGACAACCAGAACCACCCTCGTGGACCGCTTAGACCTTGGAGAGGACATCCAAATAACTGGAGAAATGGTCCTCCCAATTTTGCTCCTAGGGAATTTGGTTCGGCACCATTGATAGACGATAAAGGTCCCCAAGTTAATTCTGAAGTTCCTGAGCAGTTAACTAATGGAGCAGTCAACCAAGATGAAATCAAGTCGATTACTATCGATGGTTCTCCGAAGGACATCAGGTTCTACGAAGAAACTGGTATTATTTTTATCAATTGGGATGATCCTCGAGAAATTAGCTTTATGGAAGATGGTAGTACTCGCCGTGTCACCTTCAATGACAAAGACTCTTACGCTCTAGGATTCAATGAACCTTACAGGGAGGTTCTCATTGAGGGAGTGTCACATAAAGTGAAATTAGGTGTTCCGAGCCGCGAAATTTATATTGATCACGTTCCTTATGAGTGCTTTTTCGGCAGTGCGGGTATAAGAATTGAATTAGACGGCTCTAGTGTTCACGTGAAATTAGAAGGTCCACCACCCCAAGCAAAAATTGGAGATGTGAAAAGAACTGATTTAGTGGCTGGTAAAATAAACTTGTTTATTAATGCCGTAATTATTGTTCCTGTATATCTCGATGCTAAACTTCAAAAATTTATGCTTGATGGTGAAACAAATACATTAAAATTTGTAAATTCATTGCAAACTGTTTTAATAAATGATACACCCTTTGATATCGAATATGGTGGTTTACCTAAACCTATAGTTATAAGGGGTAACAAACATTTTATTAGATTTTCAGTATTACCAAAAGGTATTAAGCCCGGTCGCATCGTGATTAAGGATATGGAAGGGACACAACCCCTCAGTCCCTATAACGTAGACGACAATAGTCAGGATAGTGCGTCCAATGACAAAGCCGAACTTTTAAATCCCGCCGTTGGTAGGATCAAGAAGGCTGAAGGGGAATCACCAGATCGCAATTCGAATTTGCAGAACATGTTAGAACAACAAAGTCTAAGTAAGTATTTCTGAATTTAATGGTAACTGTAGTTTATTCAGGACAAAGTAAACACTGTGTCTTCCAATCTTAATTACCAATTGAAAGTTTAACGCCATTGTTTATCTTATCATTCAATTTTTAATTTTTTAACAACAAACAAGTGCAAATATTTGTTAAGTTCTTTATTACACAGGGGCAGCAGAAAAATCGTTAGTGGATTTCGAGAACAACAGATAAACAACATTGCGTTCATTTTAATTAATAGCATATTTTTATCACCCGGTTGTACTGGAGGTTGGTTATAATTTCGTTTTTTTTTAATAGGATACCCTGTATTTTATATTTTTAGGAATATTTTCGGTAATCTTAATGATTTTTGTTAATGTTTTTCTAAGCCTATCTTTAACAATTTTGAGTTATATTATTTAATGGAAAATAATTAATAATTCTCACCAAACCAAAACCAGCCACTTTCATGCCCTATTGTGTCATTTTCGAAATCATTTAAGTGACGTAATTGGAGACGACCGCAGATTGTTACCATTTTCAATTTTTGAAAGAATTCGTAAGGATTTCAATTTTCAATTGAAAACTACTAGTAAACTAATGTTAAATCCAAAGAATTAGTCACTTTTATTTTTGTTGATTTAATGAAACAGTATTGTAACATTTTATTTTTTCTAGATAACTTGGATATGCTTTCCAACGCCATCGCACCATCGGTTAATTCAAAATCATCCGCAGAGGGGTACAAAATAGAAAACCAACAAGTTAAACAACAAAATGTACCCAACCCTTCAGTCCCTGTGTTACCATCGGTTTTGAATATAAACGACTTGTTCCAAAAACTAGTCGCCTCCGGCGTCGTCACTACAATCAGTCATCCCTCCATCCCTAGTATTGTGCCACCTATAGTACAGGTACCAAAGAAAGAAGAACCCAAAGAATCTAACCAACCACCCCAAGCACCACCACCACCCACTAAAATTCGAAAGAGCGTATACGAATTTCTCAAACCCATTATTTTCGATAAGCCTGAGACGTTAAAAGTTCGTCAGTCCAGCTTGTATGGAGCTCTGTATTCGGGTATGCAATGCAGCAGTTGCGGGATGAGATTTTCGCCAGAGGCTAGCATGCAATACAGTCAACATTTGGATTGGCATTTCCGTCAGAATCGGCGAGGCAAACGAAACATTAGGGTTGCTGTATCGAGAAAATGGTATTACTCCTTAGCTGACTGGAAGAATTACGAAGAACTTGAAGATTTGGAAGAAAGAGGTAAGAGAATGAATACATATTTGTTTGCAAGTTATTAATATTGATTTTTGATTACAGAGAAAAACTATTTCGATCAGCAACAACAGCAGTTAGAAAATGCTAATGATGAGGCTGATGAGGAAGTCGATATCCCCAGCGTTCCCGCTGATCCGGATTCGACAGATGAATGTTGTGAGGTCTGTAGGGATAAGTTTGATCAGTTCTTCAATGAAGAAAAGGAAGAGTGGCATTTGAAAAATGCCGTTAGGGTAGAAGAGAAAACTTACCATCCAGTTTGTCATGAAGATTATCTAGTAAGTATTGATTTTTACTACATTATTTCATGAAATAGTTAAGAAATAAGTGTCGTCATAAATCTTGAAATTAAAACGAGTGTTCTTTCTTACATTAAACATTGTTTTTAGAAATCGCTGTCGGAACAACTTGATGAAACCCTCCAGGAGCAGACAGTAATTGAAGAACCCAAACCTGAAGAATCTACCATACCCGGTTTAGAAATCATCATCGATGACGATGAAGACGAAGACCATCACAGCATTGCTCTGTCTGAAGAGATTGTTTCACTGGAAAGCGACGAATCAAAAGTCTTGGGTGAAGCCGACGAAAGCCAAGAACTTCCTGTGGAGGAGGAGGACGACGACGACGTTATATTGAATGAAGTGGCACCGATTAAAATTGTTGTAGACGATGATGACGAAGAGTACAATCCCGAAGAACCGATTGAAAATTTGGTCAGTGTCAAAAAGGAGAAAAAGAACAAGGCGGCCGATGATGGATTTGTGGAAGTGACGGGGCTTTTTAGTTTGCAGAACGGTGGACAAATTAAAATCAAAGCAGAACCTGTTGATCCAGGTAAATACCTTAAAATTATTTACTTTAATAATAGATATGTGAAAAGCATGTCATTACTTTATTTATATGAATGAAACATTGGTGTAGGTATTCAGTTAGTAATAGAAGAAGGCATATATGTACTTCATCACAGTGATTTCTATTTTATACTAAACTTTATTGAACACAGTTTAGAGAAATAAGACATTAATTGTTACAACTATCATTATTTTTAGTACAAGCTTCACATACGTATGAGTATATCCCGATCGATGTATCGCAATTAATACGATGTGTTCTACTACATTTCGGGAAAACAACTGTGAGATCTATTTTTTCTTTGTTCATGGTTGGTAATGATATAATCATAATCTAAAATGTAATAATATATTGGTGTAACCAGAATTATCTCTTAAAATATAAAAAAATCTTTGATTTATGTCAAATTATGAGTTTAGTATAATTGATCCTCCTCTAAGACCAGAAAAATTCTTACGCAAGAAGGGGACGGAGTCCGGGAGATCATGTGTGAGGGGGAAGGAGGTTAAAAATGGCCAAAATCGTCCTTGCTTATTTGATGGCCCCTAAGCGGTTTGCTAATTTGCCAAAGACTTATTTTTTGTTTCACAAAATTTGAATGTTTACATTTTTTGTTAATTTTCTGTTTCTATTTCAGATGAGGCACCGCTTGATGTTTCTTCTATTCAGGAAGAGGGCCCGATCGACGCGGACGTGATACCTGAAGAGGACACCTCAACGGAAGTGATAGCTGTGCATTCGGAACTGGTACCGTCTATTGACGGCAATATAGAATTAGTTTCTAGTGTACCTTCTAGTGTAACAACCAGTGGTATTAGTGCGAATAAAATTAAAATTAATATTAGTAAACCATTGCCTGTGATAAATACTAATAAGGATAATAATAAAGATTTGTCTGAAGGGCCTTTCCCTTCAGAAACTTATATCGATCCATCGGAACCTTTCCCGCCGGGAGAGGAACCGGTGCCGATTAATCTTAAACCAGCTCTCAAAGGAGTAGGTTTAAAGAAACTGCCAGCCGTTAGGAGAGGATCTGAATTAACAGGTCTTTGTAGCATAATGTGATTTTATTTCAGTTCGACTGAAGATAAGAAATTGAAAAGAAAAGCCGCGTTTGAAATATTGAATTGTTCTTTTTATTTACAAATCCTTATAGTTCATTTGTAAGTGTTGCTTTTTTAGTAGAATTTATTTGGGAAATATCACTTAAGTTCTATATTTTTGTGACTAATAAAAAGACTCTTTTTATATTTTTAAATTGTGATCAAATCGACCTGTTCAAAGGTGTTTTGACTCTGAAATAAATTCACATTATTTGGTATGTATATAAAGATATGTATTATTTGTACATAACTGAGATTATATTGTGAAGTCAAACTGCTCCAACGCGGCAGCTACTTCAAGCACACTATTTTTATTATGGATTATAATAAAATTATGATTTGTTTTACGATTTATTGATTGTTAATAATTTATAGATTGTTTTGTTGAAAATAAAACACTTTCTTAAAAAATGTGTGGATGTTTCACATTTAACAATATGAAAGCTATTTAAGTTAACACGAACTTTGGAAAATATATACTTTGAAGGAGTCTATAGTTCATTGTTGGAGTAATATAGTGTATTAAGTGTATATTGGGTTGATAATAAATTAATTTTAGAACTCAAAGGAATTTTATTTAAATATGTGTTACTACTTTGAACTGGACATAAATTTGAGATGGTGAGTGGTTGAGAGTGGACGAAGACAGACGGCGCTCTATAGGTCAAATGGCATTTTTAGGGTTCCGTATATACAATATACGGATCCGAATATACAATATACGGATCCGAATTTCTCCCTATTTCACATCACAGCAATTTTCTCCTATACTACTGGACGGAAAAGGTTGAAATTTGGTATTAGTGGTATAGTTTGATGACCCGATTAGGAGTACATATCGTAAATGAAGAAATTTTTATTTTAGGGGTACTTCTGGGGGGAAAATAAAAAATCAACCGTTTCTCCCACCTTCTTCGAAACTATAAGAAGCAAAATTTTGAAAAAAAATAAAGATATAGGGTCTCACCTGAATTTTACAGGAATTAAAAATATAAAAAATTTCTAACCCATCATGTTATATATCAAATGAAAGGGCTCATTATGACGAAAATAAATATATTTTTTTCATATTATTAAAATAAATAAATTAAAAGATATTAACAAAAATATTTAAAAAATTACCCATTCCCCCTCCCCTTATCTCCGAAACCATAAGCTGGAAAATTTTGAAAAAAATGGAGGTATAGCCGCTCACCTGAACTTTACTGTAAAAATAAGGAGAAACCCCTAATATTCATTTTGGGGGGCAAATTATAGAATTAAATGGAAAATAAAAAATTTTAATTGTTTCTAACGGATCATATATCAAATCACAGGGCTCATTATGACGAATTCAAATATTTTTTTTAATTTTTTTAAAATGAATATTTTAAAATAGGTATATTAAAAAAATATTTTAAAAATCACTAATTATTCCCCAAACTACAGGAAAAATATGAAGAAATCCCTAATATTAATATTGGGGCCAAATTATAAAATTAAACGGAAAATAAAAAAATATTTTTAACGCATCATGCAATACATCAAATGAAAGGGCTTATTATGAGGAAGACAAATATATATATTTCATATTTTTATAATTAATTGTTTACAAGTTATTAACATAAAAATATAAAAAAATCATTTCTCGCTTTATTTCCGAAACCATACTACCTAAAATTTTGAAAATAATTAGTGGTACTGGGGCTCACTTTAAATTTATAAGAAAAATTATTAGTAAACTCCCATAGTAATTTTAGGGACAAATTATACAATTAAATGGAAAATAAAAATTCAATTTTCAAATGCAAATATATCAGATAAAAGGCTCATTATGTGATATATGTATACATATATCATATTTTTAAATCATTTGTTTAAAAGATATTAACAAAAATATTAAACATCGACTTAATTCCCACTTTAGAAACTACACTATTTAAATGTTGAAAAAATATATTTTATTTGTATTTTTAAATATATAATTTGAATAATAGATTTAATAATTTATAATTTAAAACTTGACCTATTTTGCCTTTTATCTTCCAATCTACAGAGCCTCAAAACTCAGACTGTAAATTATAAAAGGCTTCTCTCAAAAGTTTATTAGTAAAATAAAACTCTAATGTTAATTTTTTGGGGCCAAATTAGAAAATTAAATACATATGTATTCTGATAAAAATCAAGCGAATCCTGAAGCAGATAAAATAAAAAGTCTATGTGTGGAAAATAAAAGTGTATATTCTTTATAAATTTAAAACGCTTCCTTTAAAAGATATAAGGGTAAATATAAGAAAATGCACTCATTCCCTGCTTGTCTGAAACTGGAGTATTAGAATCTTGAAGGTGGTACGGAACCCTTAGTATGCAAGTCCAACTCGCACTTGACCAAATTATTTGCTTGTGTTTATGGCATATCTCAAAGACAAATAGAGATGTTTACACACGTTTTTTAAATTGTAGAGTAATTAACATAGATTGAAAAAATATTTGTTGCAATGCTATCCTCGCACAAGTATAAGTGAAAATAAAGGGAGCGGGTGAAAAATCGCTAAAAATATTGTTAAATGATTAATTGGACGCTGACCACGGTTCTAAAATCATATCGGTACTTTTTTCCCACTGTGGAGATCGTTTATCGTTATCATTTCTCACTATAGCAAATGATAACGATGAACGATCTCTGCATTGAGAAATGATAATGAAATGGTTTTTAGAAGGGTGCTCAATGAATCACAGAACTGTATTTTTTGACATTTTTCACACTTTCACTGGCTCCCCCCATATTTTCAGCTATATTTTTGAGAGGATAGGTTTGCTATAAATATTTTTCTAATCAATATTAATAACTACATTTTTTCTTAAACATGTATAAACATCTCCATTTATCTTTGAGATATACCATAAACAAAAGAAAAAAAAGTTCGAATTTTGAAATGTGCACCATTTCACCCCTTATTTCCACCTCTATAATAGTGGATGATGACATTCTAAATAATTTTCCTTAATCTGCATAACCTAAGATTCAATTAAAAAAATGTATTCGGTTTCCGTAAAAATAATGCTATTTCACCCATAGTGCGGCGGTGCGTGCCGCCTAGCTCTTTTGCCCTATGTGGCACACAAGGGTATTGCTCAATTTTTTTAAACTATACTTATTCTTGAGTTTCGAGGATTTTCGACAGTAATTTCTTGGAGGTTCTCGAGTTGTTGGGGAAGATTTAAACAAGTCGAATTCTGTGTAAAATTAAAATTTGAAATCACAATACAAATTCTTGAGTCAATATATAATTTACAAATATGCGATGTGATCAATTCTACCTAGTTTTTTATTTTAATTTTTAGCTAATTTTTTGGATGGGATTTTTAATGCAGTCATTTTAAAATTTATATAGCACAAAACAAAATCGCGGCGGAACGGATTTTAATGTGGTATTTATCAATAGATGAGTGATTCAAAAGGAAAGTTTTTAGTTAATATAGCTATAGTTTAATATTGTTGTGTGTTCATTTGTATACACATGACGATAACTGATCAATCAACTCGTGGCTATAATACTCTCTGGGCGAAAGTTACATGAAAGTTAATGACGTATTAGTGGCATCCAGTGTCGACATAAACACTTGATGTGCTGTGCCAATAATATTGTTATTCAATATTATACTGATTTGTCTATCACCTAGCGAAACGATCGCGGGCCTGCTAGGTCTTAATAAATGGCTAAGAGTAAAATAAGTCACATTATATTTGGCATTTCTGACCCCTCCCCCTTCGTCTTGATCCGTCTGACTTTCTGCGATCTCCTATCAATATTAAAGGTTACAAAAGCAGCTCAGGATTAAATCTTAGCTGTCTAATGTAAAATGCAAAGGTACACTGAGTGCAATGGTACATGTTATAACAATCATATAATTAAGGTATTTATTGACTGCTGCAAGATGAACAAAATAAATATACAAGAATAAATACAGTAGAACCTTTAAAATTTTGTAAGACAGAGTTTTAGTAGTAAGAACCCTTGTATATATCTCAAAATACTCACAAACAACCCATTCATACTAAAAGACATAAAATTTTTAAAATGAGAATAGTATTGTGCAATGTGAAAGGAACTACTGTCTAAATTTTGCCCCAAGGGGTCCTAGCCCTAGTGATGATTTTTTATGGGTGTTGGATTGATTAGGACTGCAAAATTTATATTTTTGTTCATGTATTTATGGGATATTTAAAAATCAATAAATTAAAATTTATTTTCCTGAAACAAGGGGTTAGTTGGTTAAAATCGAATTATTTACTCTAAAATATCAAATTAAATCAACATTATATGGGAGCAACTGTTGCCACTGTAAATACACTTTCAAATAATTTTGTATATGGTCTTAATGTGATGTTTTTTTGTTACTTCACTGGTTCCAATAAAAATGCAATTTTAAGCTTCAATTTAGTTTAAAAACAATTCTGAATATCTTATAACACATTCATTATTAAACTATAAATTGTAATAGAGTCAAAGGCACCTTTATTTCACTAGCAATTCAGGTCTATATGTCATTATTCTCACTTCAATTAGGTATAAAAGCCCCTATTGTTAATTTTCTGAAAATTGAACTTAAATTTGATATTCAGTTTAAAAGCAATGATTATTTTATTAAATGTTTACAGTAATTGAGAAATATTTTTAAATTTCATAAATTTTATTCTTTATTAAAGTTACAGACTACAATTATGCGGCCACCTTGGAAATGGTATCACATCTTTAATATTTTCAATTCCTAATAAAAACATTAAATATCTTTCAAATCCTAATCCATAACCACCTGTAGGTACACTTCCATATTTTCTTAAATTTAGATACCAATCTAATTCATCATTATCAGGAATTCCCATTCTCAATTTTTCATAATCGTTTTCACGAAGGCTACCACCTACTAATTCTCCCACATTTGGTACCAACAGATCAAATGCTGAAACCTAAAAGGAAATTGAATTATTGTTAATGTTTGCAAGTTGTTTTTAATTTGTACCTTTGTATTATCATTAATCGATTCCTTCATATAAAAGGGTTTCATATTTTTTGGCCAATTTATGATGAAAACAGGTACACCCCCAAGATAATTCACTAAATGTAACTCTTGTTCCTTAGTAAAGCCACCCTCAGGATTAATGATTTCTCCATTCTTTCCCAAAAATGCAACTGCTTCAGTATAAGTTAAACTAGAAAATTTTTTATCTAGCCATGATATTTGATAGTTATTATCCATCTGGCAAATACTGACATCTTTTTCACATACATTTATCACATCACTGGTAACAATTTTTATTAATTGTTCAACAGGTGATATCAGTTCTTCTAAGTCATCAATAAATGCTATTTCAGCTTCCAACATATAAAATTCTGAAAGATGTAATCTTGATTTTGAATTTTCTGCTCTAAAAGTTGGTCCAAAACTATAAACTCTGCTTAATCCATGTACTGCAGCTTCTAAATGTAGCTGTCCAGACACTGTTAAAAAAGACTTTTTGTTAAAAAACGAATCCTCCAATGAAACTCCTTCCTTAACCATTGATTTTAACAGCTCCTTACTATCAGGAAGTATTTTAAAAACCTCACCCGCACCTTCACAATCATTAGAAGTAATAATTGGTGTATGAATTTGAATGTAGTTTTCTGATTTAAAAAAATTGTTAATTGCTGATACAGCTTCACTTCTGACTCTGAGTAAAGAAGAAAATTTTTGAGTCCTAGGTCGAAAATGTAAATATTGCCTAATATATTCTGGTGAGTACTGTTTCCTAGGTGCAAATGGGTATCCATCACTTACTATACATTGTCCATATACTTCCACATTTGAAGCTTGTACTTCAAGCTGACCTTTGGGAGACAAAGTAAGATTACCACAAACATTTACTGATGCTCCTGTGGTAATTGTTTCTTTGAGTAACTCAGAGGGTATAATAATTTGTAACTTTTTTGCTGTTGATCCATCATTTACGTCTAGGAAGGTATTTTCCTTCTGTTTTCTAAGTGATTTAACCCAACCCTATAATGACATCTTGATAAAATGTTGTAATTATACAATGTTAGTCAACCTTTATGTTTATTCTTTCTCCTATTTTTCCATTTTGGAAAATACCGCTAATATTGGAATAAGTATTAATAATTTGTAATTTCTTTAAAAATGTTGGCACCTGCAGAAATGCAATATTTTTTAACATCATTGCTTAATTAATAATAAGCTAGAAAAAGTTCAAAGAAATGTAGAAATATCTTTAAATAAATCTTCTAATTTTTGTCAAATACATTCGTTACAATGTCAGGTTAAAATCATTATCAATTATCTAACCTAAAAATTATTATGTGTCAAAGTGACAAGTGACAGATATTTTGATTAAAATAGAACCAACGAATAGAATGCACTGAATAGCTGAATATTCGACTTATTAAGCGATCCGTAGTGTCACATGACAGTTGGTTTAACTAAGTCTGCAAAAATCGGTTAATATTTATATCGATAATGAAATTAATAAGTATTCATGTGTTACAGTCAGTGAGTAAATACTAAATGGTTATAGTATTGAAATAATAACAATACAAAGTTTGTTTATGGCAGCAGTACTATAAAATTGTAGTGTCAAAGAATTTTACTAATACCCACCATTTCAAAATACAGAGTGTTTGAAAAAGAACTCCCAGGTTTTAGGTATAAATTTAATGTGTAAATTAATGAAAAACTACATCGACACGTACATACAGTGAAAGAGAGAACTTTCGAGTTTTGTTTAACATCAGTACACTTCAACATGGGATCCATTTGTTGCCCTGCACACGTTGAGACGATACTCAAATTCTCTCCATGTATTCACCAACATATCAGGTGTAACTGTCCCAACCGCCGTGGCGATTTTTTCCCGTAAATGGTTTATCTCTCGGATTTTTTCACTGTACACAAAATTTTTTATGTGTCCCCAAAAGAAAAAGTCCAGAGGGGTTAAGTCCGGGCTTCGTGATGGCCAAGCAATTGGGCCAGCTCTCCCTATCCACCTTCCCGGAAAGCGAGTGTCTAGAGCCGCGCGCACATGGTTACTAGTAGAGTGGATTCGCCGATTCTAATGCCACCCCCCACCACTTGACCTTGACCCCATTAACCTTGACCTTGACCCCTAACCTTGACCCCATTAACCTTGACCTTGACCCCTTGACCTTGACCCCTAGACCTAGACCCCTAGACCTTGACCACATTAACCTTGACCCCCCTAACCTTGACCCATTAACCTTGACCTTGACCTTGACCCCTAGACCTTCACCGCTTGTCCTTGAAAATCCCCCCTATTAAAAGTTACTATTTAAAACCAGAATTACCAAACACAACTTCGTAGTAATGTCGTTTGATTTGTTGTTACCATTTAACGATTTAAAAATGTGGCGTGCCTATACATCTGTTATTGAAGTGAAAGACTTGAAAAGTGCATTGGATTATGTTTGCGATGAACTTTCAAAAAATATTTTTGAGTATGGACATGAGGCGATTTACGGTATGGGAAAAATACTAACAGAAGATGAGTGCTATAATATGGCGGAACAAAATAATAAAGCATTAAAACTAACAAAACTGTACAAGAAAAAATCAATTTGTGAGGAATGTTGGGCATCTTCGGTGAGCAAACTAAAAATTTCCGAGATATGTGAAGTGTTCAACTATCTAACAAAAAAAGCCAAGTTCAGATTAGCATTCCCACAAGATAATAATCTTCAGAAGATTGCCATAAAAAAATTGAAAATGAAATGAAAAAAAAACGAAGTAGAAGAAGAAGAAGAAGAAGAAGAACTTCAAATACCATCTCCCACCACACCTCCTACTACATCTCCCACCACCATGTCTGCAACGAATATAATGGAGAGTGTGTAAGAAGGTTCCTCAGTTTATAATTTGCTCCAGCAAGATGTTTGGTCAATATTCTACAACACCATCACAAAGTGTATTTTGTAATCAAAAAATAGAGAAGAATAAAGCTAAAAAGGAAACAGAATTAGTGATAATCGGTGAAAGAAGGTATCCTTTGAATGCTTCCAAAAGTAAATTTGTGAGTGTTGGATTAGTATACGAATATGGATTTGAACCTGGTGTAAAAATAGCAGGTATGAAAAATAATTCAATATTTTTCAATGAAAACGATTGGAATAAGTTGTTAAAATATCAAGGAGTAATAACGAATTATTTCTTTGGAAATGATGTGAACGAAACGATTTCTACAGATGAATTCACCATTTATTTTGATAGTATTTCAAATACTAAAATAATTCAACTTTGGTCAAAAGTTTCATATCTATATTTGGGATATGAATCCGTTTGTAAACTATGGGAGTTGATACCTCTTTTGAAACATATGATAGCATTATTTAAAAGGCAACAATTCCAACGTTATCTAAAAGTTTTGCAAGAGGAATTACAAAGCGAAAGGGGGAATTTTTATACAAGAGCTTTTAACATTCTGCATACATGTCAAAACTCTCCTTCTGAAAATATTGGGTTAGCTATAGAATTTATGGATGTATATCCCGAATTATTTGAAAGTTATTTTGAGAAAAATGAAAAAAGTCACCTTTAAAGAAAATAACCAGATAATGACAATGGTCATATGGAAATATGCATACCAACAATCAAGGAAATCGCATTGGGAATACGTAGCTGCAGACAGATTTCGATTTTATGATAAAATTGTAAAATTATCACATATTATCAATCCTGTTTTAGATTGTAAGCATAGGTTTAGAATATATACAGATAGATTTAAATAAAACAATATGTAAAGTAAATTAATTTTAATTAAATTAAATAATTACTTCTTAAAGTATTTTATTTTTATGTACCCATGAATTAAATTTGTTTTCCAGTCCTAACCATTTAATAAAGTATTTGTCTCCTTTTTTTCTAACAATTTTTTCAACCAGGTAAATATGTGGATGCGCTGTCTTCTGAAGTTCTTCAGTATAAAATACTCCTGCGATATCCTGATCATTCTGATCTTGTAAAAGGTAAGTTGGAGGATTTGTATATTTCACTTTTCTAATTTTAAATATTTCGTTAGACCAACTAGGGGTATATCCTCTTGTGAATTTTCCTCTATGTTTACTAATTCGAACAAAGTCATTTTCCTTGAATTTTATGTTTTTAGGATCAACAACTGTACTTTTTTTATATACAGTGCTAAGCAGAATTTTAGATTTTTTTATATTGACATCACTTGGTTTCATATGTATAGTAGAGTGTTTACTATTATTATAAGTTTTCACAATTTTAGGAAGTAAGTCTAACCACTTATAAGTGCCTTGTAGACTAAATTGTTTCCACATTAAATTTTTTAAAGTTCTGTTTACTCTTTCAACAACACTAGCCTTTAAAGTGGAATAACTACTATAATGATTAATTTTAAATCGTTCCATTAATTTCTGAAATTCTTTGTTGTAGAATTCTTTTCCATTGTCTGTTTGAAGATTTCGTGGCACACTTTTCATTTTGGTGAGAATGTTTTCCATTGCATGTGTTACATTTGTAGCAGATTTGCTTTTTACCGGTTCACACCAAACAAATTTGCTCAAAACGTTAATAACAACCAAAATGTAACGATATCCTTTATTAATTTTAGCATAAGGGATCATTTCCACCAAATCAGCCTGACAAAGATCATTTAGTCCAGTCACAAACACCTTTCGACGTTTAAAATTTATTCGGGCAGGTTTATGAAGTTCATCAACTACTTTTTTGTTCAAATCACTCATTTTTACTCAAAGGACATTGAAGAACTATTTCAACAAATAATTTGTCATGGGGTCTAATATGGGTAAAAGCAAGCTCATCACCCTTTACAATCTTTTGGTTCACAATGCTTTTCTTGTTAAATTTTTTAATATTAATGCGAATAGTTGTATCTACGTTAATATTGATAGCTGTAATCGTTCCAGAAATTGGTGCAACATAGGAAACTGAATTATTTTCTAAGAAATAGAGGCCAGCATTTTCAATTAAGTCAAATGTACCCCTTATATATAATACAAGGCGTTGTAAGATTTGCGGGATTACAAAAATAAAGATCCTTGTTTTCATTATGTGAATCAGTTTTTGAACCGAGCATGTGACTACCGAATTTATCAATAGGCATTTTTATCTGATTATTTTTGCCTCACGTAATTCTTCTATGATACTATAAACTTCTTTGGAATGGGATGTATTCCCAGCAGCTGTGCTTGCCAGTAACAAACGAAGTCTATTGGCTTATTGGATAATTTTAGCATTCCACCATATTTGAATGTATGAACTCGTCTTAAACGTTGAGCGGGAGGCTTTGGTTTATTAAAGGAAGCAGATTGTTGTATTCCAGATTCTTTAAGTATTTTATGTTCAATTAAATACGGCCTTATAATACTTCGATATTTAAGTGCTTGACTACCTTGTATCTGTGCATCCGATTCAAAATTTCTTCGATACGCATTCGTTCGCTTTAACATATCCATATACTGATCTAAATCAGATTTAGTATATCCAACAGGATCTTTTTTAAAAAGCAATTCATATAATCCGGGAGTTCCTAAATACGTAATATTTCCAAGTTTGACATCTGATCCATCAATTCTTACATCAGACTTTCCCAAAGTAAACTTATCACTTTTAATGTCATGCTTTAATCCATAGTATCGATCGAACAAATCTTCATCGCCTCGTATTGAATCGTCTACATATTCTCGAGGTAAAGGATGAAACATCTCCAAGTAGGAATTATACGCCTCTGACTGCGTTATATCGAGAATGTCTTGTCGCGATTGCTCTACTACATCATCAATCAATTGATTTTCATCCTCAGTGGTATATTCCGCAGTGTGTGATAAATTTGGTTGAATATTTGAATAGGTATCTTCAAGGAAGTTCAAATTTGTAAGAGGGAGATATTTTTCATAAGGTTTTACTTCATCTCTGATCTCTGAAAAATCTTTTTCAACTTTGGGTTCTAATTTAACAGGTTCTACTTTATGTAAAAGTTTTTGAAGAGGGTCAGAAATTGGTTTCAATTGTTTTTCAAGCAACGTTTGACTTTGTGCTAAATCTGATTTTAAAGTCAAATATTTTTTCTTCACGTACTTTCTTGTTTTTAGTAATTCTCGAGCTAGCTTCGAATCCATGTTATTTCGAAAATTTCTTAAAGGATACTAATGTTAACAATCGCAATTTTTAATTTATATATGTTAGGGATATATATATATTTATCAAATCCTTGACGGTATCTACCCGAATTTCTTGAACAATCTTTGTCTATTGAAATAAATCCGAAGGGATTTTCCCAACAAATAGAACACATTTCTTTAAATTGTTGAAGACTTAAATCGAAATTTATATGATCCTGATATAAGTGATTCAAATTTAGATGATCCTGAGGGAACACAATTAATAAATTAGCATTATCTCTTATTAACTGTTTTGGAATTGAAGAGTATGTTTGACACAAGTAAAAGCAATCTGTGTTTTTATGTCTTCCAAAACTAAAATAATCTCGTATGATTTGTTGATTACAGGTCGTGACATCATCGAATATAACAACTGAATTAAATGGTATATTTTGAGGTAAGACCATATCATTATCATCACTGTATTCAAAATAACCAATTTCTTTCATAGGAGAAAATACAGCACGCATAAATTCATATTTAGGTTGATACAATGACTTGGAATAGACATAAATATTTTCAAATCTTAGTCCATTTGGATGAGTTAAAAGAGAAAGGAGAACATTAGTTTTTCCACAACCACTACTACCAATTACAAGTCCACTTTTACATGTGCCGTTAAATAAGCTGCCATGCTTTTTGAAACCATTTTCATGTAAAAGCCCATCATAATTAGTTACAGGAAGAAGGGTGTTTGATTGTTCAATCCGCATTTTACTAATGAAAATTTGTTACTAAATTTTTTGATAGAAATATAGGGTATATAAAGGTTTTCTCAGTATTCCTTAAACAGTCTTTCGCATTAGTATAATGCGTATACATCATAAGAATACCAAATCAAAGAAAATCGTGCGAGGAAGAGGCATTCTTGATAGAGTTATTGATAAACTTCCATTTGAATTACATATACCAGGTTATCGATTTTGTGGTCCGGGCACAAAATTAAGAAAACGTATTGAAAGAGGAGATACCGGAGTTAACAAACTTGACGATTTTGTAAATCCCACGATTTGAGCTACGAACAGTTTAAAGATTCTGATAATCGGAACAAAGCTGATAGACTTTTAGAGAAGCAAGCATCGGAACGTTGGAAAGCTTCAGACTCTTCAGCAGGAGAAAAACTTGCAGCATTAGTAGTCAAAGGATCAATGAATCTAAAGAAAAAAATAGGTATGGGGTTAAAAAGAAAAAATAAAAAAGTAGGTGTTGGTGTAAAAAAGAACAAACAGTTAAAAAGAGGGTACGGAATCAAACGTAAACGACGAAATAAATCGCAAAAAAGGATTATTCCAATTCCTAAAAAAGGTGGATTCTTACCACTATTACTTCCTATTCTCGGCGCATTAGGTGCTCTAGGCGGCGGCGCAGCTGGTATAGCGAAAGCAGTAAACGATGCAAAGACGAATAGAGAAACGCTTGCTGAACAAAAGAGACATAATCTAGCATTAGAAGCTGCCAAAGGAGGAAAAGGATTATATTTAGCACCATATAAAAAAAACTTCCAGTAAAATTACCCCGACATGCACTTACAAATATAGAATTACAACAATATGCCAACAAGATGAAAATTCCACATTTTCGCGGAGGCTTTATGCGTGATGCTTTACCAAAGAGAATTAGAAAAAATGAATGTGGTATAACCAATTTAGATTCAACAAAAAATGACGGCACACATTGGACTGCTTACGCAAAACGAAAGAATGTAATTAATTATTTTGACAGTTATGGAAATTTACGCCCCCCGAATGATTTGGTGAAATATTTTCTCAGTGATTGTGCTAAAAATGAAATAAGTTATAATTATGACGCAACACAAAAATTTAATTCTCATAATTGCGGTCAATTATGTTTGAAATTTCTATATAAAGTGTGTAAATAAAGAAGGATCTTCATAAATATTTGTATCACAATGTCATACACTTTTAGTCTTTCTGGTGACTCTTCAGTTTTAAAGGCTGATTTTAACCCCCCAATTTATTTGGAAGATAGTGTTAATTACGAAATCGGCTTAACCAATTTTGAGTCATTTAATGTTATTCCAAATATCGATGAAAAAAATAATCAATTTATTATTGGTAATGGGTCACTTACCATACCAACAGGAGCTTATGAGATCGGTGATATTATCAAATTTATTCAGAAAAATATCGATACAAAAATCAAACTAACAATTACACCAAACCTAAATACATCACTTGTCAGTATTTACTCTTCGGAGAAGATTGATTTTAGACCAACTAATACTATTGGTCGTCTGTTGGGTTTTAAAAGTAGACAATTAGAAGCCGACAGTGAAGAAGTTTCGGATTTTCCAGTACAAATAATTAAAGTGAATGCCTTGGGTATAGACTGCAGTATCGCTACAGGTTCATTTTCTAATAGAAAGCCTAGTCACATTATTCACGAGTTTTTCCCAACTGTTGCTCCCGGATATAAAATAGTAGAGTCTCCTCAGAACATTATCTATTTTCCTGTAAGCATTAAGACAATCAACACCATTACAGTAAAAGCTCTGGATCAGGAAGGAGAGATTGTTAATTTTCGCATCGAAATAATAACCATTAGATTACATTTGAGAAAAAGATAATGGTTGTTCGGTATAATATTAAAGTTTTAAAAAATATCTATAAAAGGAAACGCGGTAGAAAAAATGTAACTAGTTCCAAGGTTGTAACAAACAGAGAAGTTCGGCAGCGAAAAAGAATAACCAAGAAAAACAAAGAATTTTGAGATCACTAGGTTTTGAGGTTTTGTAAAAATGAATATCTTAAATGTGACTGAACAACCTCTTGTAGACAACTCAATTACAGAATTTGAATATCATACATGTTATATGTAAAACTTAACATTGGATTAACCTTCAACAAAGTAACTACATTGTATCAAACAATAGCCTATTGTTACTTGTTTACGCCGTTATTTTGCAGGCTTGCTATTTTTGCCTTGCAGGTGTCCAGAACGGAAATGATGCCTAAGCATTCTTAAACTTCATTCAAATATGCTTTCTCGTAGCTCTATTACGTTTCGTTCCTCATACAGTTCATTTCATAAGCTCTCTATCACATAGTAAAGACGTATTAAAAGTTCTAGTTAAACGCGTATTTAAATCGCAAAATCCAAAGTTAAGTTATAAAGTAATTTCAAAGTGTAAATTTTTGTGTTAATAAAATAAAATCTTTTTTAAAACTCTGTTTATGAGAACCCACTCATAACATTTGGCGCAGTCAGTAGGATCCTGTACGCTGACATACCATTTAAACAGTCGGATATCCTGGTCCCTCACATAACATTTGGCAGTTGGATTATCCTGTGCGCTAACACAAAATTTGGTGCAGTCATCCAGATCTTGGACGCCGACAGAACACGCGTAATTCCTAAATTGGTTGCTCACTCAGGCGTTGGATTCCAATCCTTTACCAAGAAAACGAACCCCACAGAAAAAGGAAGAATCGCTCAGCAGAAGCAGAATCCTTCAACAGAAGCAGAATTGCAGTTTCCAAGTCAAAAACAGTGACAGAACCCGCGTAAGTCCTGAATTGGTTGCTCACTCCACTGAACAACTTAGGAAACAAAGCAGATTCACTCAACAAAGCAGAATTGCAGAAGAAGAAAAAAAAAACCAGTCTCCAAGTCTACAGTGACAGAACCCGCGTAAGTCCTGAATTGGTTGCTCACTCCACTGGCAGAACTTAGGAAACAAGGTAGGAATCATCATCTTAATTAAATAATAACAATAAAACAATTGTATGTTCTAATATCTTCAAAAGGTAAAATAATCCTTAAAAATAACAACAAACTGTTACAAAATAATTTAATAAACTTTCAAAAAAAGGAGCTTTCAAAACTTTTCAAAAATGTCACACACAGAGGAACATATAGAGCCATACAAACTTTCAGAAATTTTCAGTTTAGTACCAGAATTTAACGGAAATCAAATTAATCTACAAACATTCTTAAACGCTTGCGAAACCGCTAATCGCATGGCGGTAGGTGATCAAAATCTATTTTTAACTATTCACATAAAGAATAAATTAAAATTAAAAGCCGCTGAACTAATAAATTCGAGAAAACCAAGCACTTGGCTTGAAATAAAAAATTTACTAGAATTACATTTTGCCGACACGAGAGATTTTTCAAGTTTAATACACGACCTTCAAAAAATGCATCAGCTAGAAAACGAAAGCGCTATAACTTTTGTATCAAGATTACAAAGTTTAAATTCAAAGTTATATGCTTCCATTAATAAACAACTTCTGTCCGCAATCGAGAAATCCGCTCAAACTCGCTTGATAGACAATATGTGTTTAAATGCTTTATTAACAGGTTTAAACGGTCAATTAGGTTACGTAATCAGAGCTGCAAATCCCGCAGATATAGTAAGTGCAACGACTTTGATAAAGAGAGAACTTCAGTTGCAACAATTCGAGAAACAAAAACACGATCTTTTGCCGCGTTCGCAAAAACGCACTTTTTCAAATCAAAATTCACAAAAACAATGTACTTATTGCAGAAAAATAGGACATTTATACAATGAATGTAGAAAAAGACAAACACAACAATCTAATAATTATCCAAATAATTACTCAAATAACTTTCAAAACAATTTCCAGAGAAATCAAAACAATTTCCAGAGATATCCGAATTTCTCAAACAATTTCCAGAGAAATCAAAATCAAAATAATCAAAGCAATTTCCAAAGAAATCCAAATTTTCGAAACAATTCACAACCCTCAACAAATCAAGGTAATTCCTCAAACACAGGAACAATTCCTAGACCCCAGTCAATGAATTTCAATCAAAGACAACAAAATACAAATACAAATTCAAGAACAAATCATTATAATCAAGACAACTTTGAACAATCTTTTGACTCATCCCAACAAATTGATTACGAAAATCATGAAACATTTCTAGAAAACGAAAATTTTCACGAGGACTTCATTCCAGAAGCTCCACCTCACATGGAAAATCTAACAACCCAAATACAAACTCTCAACCTTACAGAGAACAGATTCATTTAAAAAACAAATTCCCCCTACTAACAGTAAATGGAGAAAATCTCTATTATATAAAAGATATGACAAACCAATTTAAAATTTTAATTGATACAGGCGCAGGTTTATCGATTTTCAAACCCCAAACTTGCAAAAACTATAAAAAGAGAAACAAAGAAAACATCACTATACAAGGCATAACGAATCAAAAAATTCTAATAACGGAATCAGTATTAATTCCCTTCGGAAACGATAGTCATCACAAAGTGTACATTTATGACTTAGATATCGATTTTGACGGTATTCTAGGGTCAGATTTTCTACAACAATACCAATGTGTAATTGATTTGAAAAATGAACAATTAATCACAAATTTTAAATCAATACCTCTTTTTAAATTTACCAAAGATCATTTTAACGATCAACCCACAGAAAATATTTCAACAATCACAAATAAAAATTCAAATCCCAGTGATATTTCAAATGAAATTCAAATAGAACCCCGCTGTGAAAAAATCGTAAAACTAAAATGTAATTTAAAAAACAAACAAGCTGTATTAGTAGCCACAGAAATAAATAAAGTCAGGTTACCAAATGCGTTAATACAAACAAATGATAAAGGAGAATTTTATACCACAGTAATAAATCCTTATGCAATTAATCAAACCAGAAATTTTGAGAATCTACAAATCGAACCTCTCGAAAGTTATTCAATAAATTATTTTTCAAACTCAAATTTTGAAAACAACTCTTACGTCGACCGAGAACACGAAATATTACAACAACTAAGATTAGATCATCTAAATGACGAAGAAAAAGAAGACATCATCCAAATTTGCACAGAATTTTCAGATATATTTTATTTAGATGGAGATAACCTCACGTTCACGAATGAAACAAAACATAAAATAAATACAGGTGACGCAAAAGCAATTATGACAAAATCATATCGATATCCATACGCACACAAAGAAGAAGTAAAGAACCAAATTTCAAAAATGCTATCACAAGGAATAATCAAACCTTCAATCAGCCCATGGAATTCACCAGTTTGGGTAGTTCCTAAGAAAAAAGATGCGTCAGGAAAACAAAAATGGAGGATAGTCATAGACTACAGGAAACTCAACGAAGTGACAGTAGACGATCGATATCCCCTACCAAATATTTCAGATTTACTCGATCAGTTAGGAAAATGTCAGTATTTCACATCCCTCGATTTAGCGTCCGGCTTTCACCAAGTAGAAGTCGATCCCAAAGACGTAGAAAAAACAGCATTTTCAGTAGAGAACGGTCACTATGAATTTGTCAGGATGCCGTTTGGATTGAAGAACGCACCCGCAACGTTCCAAAGAGTTATGGATTCAATTTTACTAGGAATTCAAAATGAAAGAGCCGCAATTTACATGGACGATATACTCATATACGCACCAACAATACAAGAGCATAATAAAAGATTAAAAGAAGTTTTCACAAGATTACGAAATTCAAGTCTGAAGATACAATTTCTGAGAAAAGAAGTAGCTTATCTAGGCCACATTGTTACAAAAGATGGAGTCAAACCAGACCCTTCAAAAATTGAAGCAGTTAAAAATTTTCCAAAACCGAAAACCACCAAAGAAATAAAATCATTCTTAGGTCTAGCAGGGTATTATAGACGATTTATTTCAAATTTTGCAAAGATAGCAAAACCATTAACGAGATTATTACAAAAAGACGTTCCTTTTAATTTCAATTCAGAATGCGAAAAATCATTTGAAGAATTAAAAAATGCTCTCATTTCAGAACCGATTTTAAAATATCCCAACTTTGAAGAACCTTTTGTTCTCACATGTGATGCAAGTGCATACAGTATAGGAGCAGTTTTAAGTCAAGGCCCTATAGGAAAAGACTTACCAATAGCATACGCCTCAAGAACACTTTGTCCGGCAGAAACAAGATATTCAACAATTGAACGCGAACTATTAGCAATAGTTTGGGCAGTCAAGACATACAGATGTTACTTATATTCGAGAACCTTCCTACTAATTACCGATCATCGCCCTTTAACAGGACGAATTAATAAAAATGCAGACGCACTTTCACGAATAAAGATCAATCACTTTAAAGAAACTTCGAAATTAGTAACAAAAATATTAGCCTCAAACAACTCAGAAACCGACAGCGAAAAAACAGACACAGCTGACGAACAAGAAATCGATATTGAAGAAATCGACGCAGAATTTCAGAACTTCGTTAAATTATATCAAACAACCTCATTAATCGATTATTCAAAAGTGGAATATTTAAATGATCAATTATTAAATAAACAGCACAAAGATATAATAAGCATATTTTGGCAAAATCAAACAAGAGAAGAACTACATGAAAAAATACTAGAAGATATTTTCGAAGAAAATTTAGATATTACCTTTAACAAATTAAATATCTTACACAGTGCGACAGTAAAGAACAGAACTTACTACTTAATATTTTTACCTTATGATCCCGATTCAACAAACGAAAGATTATTTTATACTCTTTACAAATTTAAAAATGAACTAGATCCTTCAAAAACATATTTTGTGGAAAACAATGTAGATTTACCGATCTTAGAAATGTTGTGCTACATTTACGCTGACACAGAAATAAAATTTAAAATATGACAGAATATAACAAAGACACCAGATCTTGATGAAAGACAAATTATTTTAGAAGTATACCACAATGGAAAAAGGAAATTACACCGAGGAATAAACGAAACTATACGCAGGATTAAAGAAAAATACCAATGGAAAGGATTAAATAAAGATGTTGAGAATTTTATAAAAAAATGTGAAACATGTCAAAAAACCAAAATTTGTAGGAAAAACCTAAATCAACCCCTCGTGATTACAGAAACCCCTCGTACACCTTTTGAAAGAATAAATATAGATATTCTTGAAATTCCCTCAAAGAATTACATCCTAACAATTAAGGACGAACTAACAAAATTTATCCAAGCATACCCTCTTAATGACAAAACTTCAAAAAGTATCGTAAATACACTAATTCTATTTTTTCAACACTATGGTACACTCCTTAGGATCCATTGCGATCAAGGCAAAGAATTTAATAATACTTTAGTGAAAGACTCAATCTAATGGATCAATTGAAAGATTACATGCTACTTTATTAGACATGATCAGAGCCCATCTTTCAGAAAACCCAAAAGACAATCCACTAACTTGCATTCCCTATGCAGTAATTTGTTACAATAATACACAAAATAAGACACACGGATTTACTCCCTTCGAGTTAATTTTTGGTCACACATCTTCGAGACCACCCGAAAATTTATATAATGAAAAAGAAATAATTTCCAAATACATCCGCGATCTAAATAACAGAATTAATTATTTTTATAAATTAGCCAGGGAAAGAACCCAATTATCAAAAGAAAAAGCGAAGGAAAGATTTGATAAAAGAATCTCAGAAAATCGTTATAATTTTAAAGTAGGAGATAAAGTTTTTATAAAAGAATCTCAAATTTCAGACAAATTGAAAAATAAATTTAATGGCCCATACGAAATAACTGAAATTTTGAAAAACTCAGCTATAGTAATAAATCCAGATACACAAAATACTTATAAAATAAATTTCGACAGAATGAAACCACATCTTGAAAAATAATTCCTTTTCAGATGAATGGAACACATTTAACGCTTATCGGATTCATTACACACCTACTCATCATCTCACAATGTCAAGTTCAGATCACTCCCGTAAACAACACAGTAGGAATTTATTATAATTATGACTCATTAATGAAACTATCAAATAACAGGTGGACATTATTAGTTTACAAAGATTTGAAAAATATACGAAATGCTTTAAATGATAACAACAATATTTTGGAACACATAAAAAGTATGATATCAGAATCTACAAATAAAATGAGAAGTTTTAAACCACACGTGCAAACACACATAAATATATTAAGTCAGATATCTAAAGATCTTGAAAATAAATATTCAGAAATATTTGCAGACACTTTAGCGAATAACGAGCGCTATAAAAGAGGTTTAATAGATGGTATAGGAACTCTATGGAAATTCATATCGGGAAACCTCGATGCTTCAGACGGGAAATACTTTTCAGAGTGCATTGAAAAATTAAATCGATGAACATCAAATTGAAAATTTAATGAAAAACCAGATATCAGTTACCACTTCGGTAATTAAAAACTTTAATAATACAATCCAAAGGCTCAAAATAGATGAGGAAACTTTTAATGAAGATTTAAAGAAAATTGATAAATCAATTTATACTCTTAATGATGATTTAGCATTTTATGAAAGTAAATTAAAAATATTAGACATTTGTGAAACGTTATTGGAAAGTTACACATTTCTCGAAAGTTCAATTAATGATATATTAAACTCAATAACTTTTTCACGATTAAAAATAATACACACTTCAATAATAACACCAAAAGATTTAGTCAATTCATTGCAAGAAATTTCTCAAGCTCTAACAAAAGACAATTTACCAATATCCCCTCAACTAACAAACATTGCTAAATATTTTGAAATAATCGAGTTGCCTGCTTTTCAAACAGAGTCAAAAATAATATTTGTTTTAAAGATTCCCTTAGTAGAATCCGAGTATTATACTCTTTTTCAACTATATCCTCTACCAATTGAAGATAGTAGAACAGGATTACATCATTCAATAATATTATCAGAAAAATACATCGCAAAAGATGATGAATCTTTACTATATGTTACCTTTCAAAATTTAGATAATTGCAAAAATCTAGATGCAAATTCAAAGATATGTTCTGATGTACTCCCACTACCAATCGATACAAACTCAATATGTGAAGCCCAACTACTTAAACAACAATTCAAATTGCCAAAAACCTGTCAAACGTCATTAATTTATGCAAATGGCTACAATGTAAAAGAAATCCAGATCAATACATGGTTGATCACTGTATCTGATCCACTACCAATAACAAGTAAATGTGTGAATCAAGACACAAAAACTGTTATAATAAAAAACAATTCAATTATAACACTAACTCCAGAATGCAACGCCTTCATTGGAACAACAAGAATAAGAGCCAGAAATGGCAACGACAGAAATACGAAAATATTATACAATACTGTCCCAGTACAAATACCATTTGAATGTTGCAGTAACATTCCAGAGAAGAAACAATTACCAGAGCTCAAACCCTTAAAACTAAATAAAATTAATGTAGACGATTTGAACATTGCACAACATAAATTGGATCAATATTCCGAACAACTGGATCAAATAATTAATGAGCCCTTCGTAAATAAAAATATATCATGGTTTACTTATTTCACCATTGGACTAATCGTAGCCCTAATAGCCCTTTACACGTTCTGCAAGTGTAGAAGAAAACGACCGACAAGAATAAGCATCATGGGTCCAATTCCGCCTCCTCCACCGAGTCCACATAAAAGAAGACATTTCACATTCGCCAGATTCTTACCAAGAAGAAGACCGAGTGTCCATCCAGAAGAAGACGAAAACGATATTGAACTTGGTTAAATAAAAAATGTGAGTGAAAACAAAAACATTAATTTTATGAACTTTTAATTTCAGAATAATATTTATGTACTTTTTATTTTTTATGATATTTTAACCACTTACATTTTAACATTATATAATCACATTATGATATTCAAGCTTATATTTTAAACGTTATAATTTTATTAACCAAGTAATTGAAAAATCCAAATAATGTAAAATTTGAATTTTTATACTTTCAAAAGTTGCAGCATTGCCCCAACTTTTTATATATAAGGGGAGCTGTTATATGTAAAACTTAACATTGGATTAACCTTCAACAAAGTAACTACATTGTATCAAACAATAGCCTATTGTTACTTGTTTACGCCGTTATTTTACAGGCTTGCTATTTTTGCCTTGCAGGTGTCCAGAACGGAAATGATGCCTAAGCATTCTTAAACTTATAAATTCATTCAAATATGCTTTCTCGTAGCTCTATTACGTTTCGTTCCTCATACAGTTCATTTCATAAGCTCTCTATCACATAGTAAAGACGTATTAAAAGATCTAGTTAAACGCGTATTTAAATCGCAAAATCCAAAGTTAAGTTACAAAGTAATTTCAAAGTGTGAATTTTTGTGTTAATATAAAATAAAATCTTTTTTAAAACTCTGTTTATGAGAACCCACTCATAACATACATATCAACCGTTTGTTAATTCCAAGTTTGATTACAACGATGAAATAAGGATAGCAATACAAGAATTAGATACGTTTACGCTACCATCAGAAAGCTTTTTATACATCGAAGGAAAATTAACAAAAGAAGATGGAAGCAATATTGATAAATTAAAATTTATAAACAACGGTTATAGTTTTCTATTTCGAGAAATTCGTTATGAACTAAACGGTGTAGTCATTGATTCTGTTAGAAGCGTAGGACTCACTTCGACTTTAAAAGGGTATTTGTCGTATAACGAAGGGGAAAGCTTGAAACTATAAAATGCTGGTTGGTTTCCGAAAGTTTCGAAAATAGAAGATTCAGGAAAATTTAATGTATGCATACCTTTAAATATGATTATGGGATTTTTCGAAGATTACAAGAAAATTATATTAAATATGAAACAGGAATTGGTGTTAATAAGAAATAATAATGATTTGGATGCCGTAACGACAACGACCGGGGTAGAAGAAAAGCCTAAGGTTACAATTGAAAAGTTGTATTGGAAAGTTCCTCATGTAAAAGTGGAAATACCTCAACAATTAGCCCTAACAAAAATTTTAAACAAGAATATTGAAATTCCGTTACACTTTAGGTCTTGGGCGATTGTGGAATTTCCATCAATTCCTGAAAATACTAGACATACATGGCCGGTGAAAACAACAACTAAATTAGAAACTCCAAGACATGTAATGGTGGCTTTTCAGACAGATAAAAAGAACAAAGCTGCATCCAATATGTCGACATTTGATAGCTGTAATATGATAAATATCAGGGTATTCCTCAATTCAGAAAGATATCCATATAATGATCTGTACTTGGATTTTAAAAACAACAAATTCGCAACCTTGTATGAAATGTTCTCAAAGTTTCGTTCTTCATATTATGAATCAAACAATGAATGTATATTTAGTCCAAAAGAGTTTAAAACCATAGCACCGATAGCGCACATTGATTGTTCGCGACAAAAAGAATCGGTTCAATCTAGCTCGGTGGTTATGAGAATTGAGTTTGAAACAAGTGATAATGTTCCAAAGAACACATCAGCCTATTGTTTAATATTACATGATAAACTTTTTTATTATAACCCGCTCACAAAAATAGTTAGGCAGAGCTGAAACCACGCATGCGTCAAAAAATTAAATAGAGGAAGAGCTACGCATGCGTCAAAATAAACTTAAATAGAGAAGGATCGAATTAGAGTTGGAAGGTATAAAATGAAAGTGGAGGGGGGGAGGGGCATGGCCTTTTTTTTAAGTCTGAAAATTGAAAAAGTTGCATTTTTTTATCTGTTATCGTTTTGTGAAATTTAAGCGTTTTTGAAGTTCATAAAGAGACTGTTATCCTTGTTGTTTTCGTTAAATATCTTTGTAACCTTGAGGAATCAAAGAAATATTTTGGACACAAACGATAGTCAACATTTTGCCAAAACTTTTCTTTATGTATCATTTTTCTGTGCAGCCTCAAATAACAGCAGTATATGAAGATAAAATCTCGTGTCAATTTTAATAGAGAAACTTGCTTAGAAATACTCAAAACAACATAAAACTTTTTTTATTTGATATTTTTTACTAAAAAGCTTCTTATTAACATTTTAGCATTATTTTCGCTGTATGCGAGCGAAATGTATGAAAATAAAAATACATATATATGCAATTTGTTAATAACTTTTAACAATAACAGTACAATTATTAGATTTGATTATGACATGTAATTTTTAAGTGAAATAGACATATAATGTTAATAAGCGTAGGGAGGGGTTTATAAGGTGTTTGGGTGGGACACTTGAAATTGTATTTTTAAGTTTGAAAATTGAAAAAGTTGTATTTTTAATCTATTATCGTTTTGTGAAATTTGTGCGTTTTGAAGTTCATAAAGAAGCTGTTATCTTTGACGTTTTCGTTACATATCTTTATAACCTTGAGGAATCAAAGAAAGATTTTGTACTCAAACGATAGTTGACATTTTACCAAAACTTTTCTTTAGGTAACATTTTTCTGTGCAACCTCAAATAACAGCAGTATAAAGATAAAATCTCGTATCAATTTTAATAGAGAAACTCGCTTAGAAATATTCAAGACAACTTCCAACTTTTTTTAATATTTTTGACTAAAAAGCTTCTTTTTAACATTTTAGCATTCTTTTCGCTGTATGCGAGCAAAAATGTAAGGAAATAAAATACATTTATATGTGCAATTTTTAATAACTTTTAACAATAGCAGTACAATTATTACATTTTGTTTATGGTACGACATAAAATTTAATAACCTTTATTGTAATATTTTTACAAAATATTAGAAATAAATGGAAAAAGATAATGCTGATGTGTATTATAACAAAAATAAATAATATTACACAATTCTTATGTATTCTTTTTTACAAAAATAACTTTTACATGGTGAAGTGGTAATATCAATCCAATCACTCTCTATAAAAGAGTTGTTGAAATAATACAATTTTAAATTATATATTTTACCACCAGAAGATACAAATTCTGTAAGGTTTTTCGAAAAGACATTATCTGTATGTTTTCATTCTTTCCCATATGGAAATAAAATATATTTTATATATGCAATTTTTAATAACTTTTAACAATACCTGTGCAATTATTACATTTTGTTTATGGTATGACATAATATTTAATAACCTTTATTATAATATTTTTACAAATATTAGAAATAAATGGAAAAAGAAATTCCTGATTGTATTATAACAAAAATAAATAATATAATACAATTCTTATGGATTGGTTATTGTATTCTTTTTTTACAAAAACAACTTTTTATAAGAAAAATAGAAAAGATAACACTTATGAGAATTAATGATAAATAAAATATATACATCATATATTCATTACATGGTGAAGTGGTAATATCAATCCAATCACTCTCTATAAAAGAGTTGTTGAAATAATACAGTTTTAACTTATACATTTTACCACCAGAAGATACAAATTCGGTAAGATTTTTCGAAAAGACATTATCTGTTGTTTTCATTCTTTCCCACGTATTTGGCCATAAATCGCTATCATTAAGCGATGTGCAAATAAAGCCTTCTCTGATACTTCCCCATTTTTCAATGTACAAGATGTTTCCAGCAAAAGCTGTTAACAATATTAAACCATTCAGTAGCACAACCATGGTTGAAATGAAAACAACACATTAAATTTAATTTTATATCTAACTTATCAACAGTTTTTCATAAATACTTTTCAATATATCATCTGATATATTAATTGTTTCAAATTCATTGTTTAAAAGTTCTGTAAGTTCATTTATTTCATCAACATCACTTCCGGCAATATCTAAGGTAGATTGAATTGAAGGTAACGATTTATGTCCCCACGCTAAAGTTTTATACATTCCTGGTATAACAAATCTTTTATCGTCTTGAGGTGATAAGGCTACTTTATTTTTTAATTGTGTATATATATTATGCAAAATTGAAGTAAATACATTCATTTTCCTATATTTAGTAACAGAGCTTTCAACTACCTCTTTATAATCATTTTCATCCAGTGCTTTCTTAATCACTTATTTTTTAACACCTTTAGCTTTTTTGTCAACTGTATCACACAATATGCCTTTGCACCAGTGCCATAAAAGCAAAAAAGTACTCGCCCAGCATATTCATCTTTCATTCGCCCCAATATTGATTTGTTAATACTAATTCCGTGAATATTATTTGGTGTATAATTGGATGTATCAAATTTATCAATATTATTTTGAATTTCAGAGTAAAAGTTATCTGATTCAATTAAAAAAATTAATGAATCTGTATCTGTGTACAATAAAGTGACCTTATCTCCATATTTTTTCTTTAGAAATTCATAGTAGAAACTATATATTACAGTTTTTGATAATTCTAAGACTGTAAAACCTATATAAACTGGTTTATAGTAATATACATTTAATCTATCCAGTTGAATTGCTGCAAAATTTGAATTAAAAATGGAACTGCTATTAAAATTTGGTTTAGCAATTAAACCTTCAGCCCCCAATTTTTTCCATAATTTTTCCAGTGTGTTACTAATCGAACATAATTTCTTTTATCTATATTTTCTAACGATTTTCCATAAACAGAATTCGTCATCTGTTTATAACAATTGCTCTCAAGTTTTGATTTCGCTTTATTTCTCATTTCTGTATTGAGATCAATATAGGGTTTTAACCAAGCTGATTGATTAAACTTTATACCTCTAAAAATTTTCACTAATTCTAAACCATTATTTAGAGCTTGTTGCAAGTTTCTATAATGTATAACATATCTTTCTTTATTATTTAAATTACAAATAAGTTTTTTTGTTTTCGAGATAGGAGAACAAATATTTTCAGGCAAAAAGGGAAATTCATTGTGAGATATATGCAAATGTTCCGGATAATTTATTTGAACTTCAAACACAAAACCGATAGGGGAATTTTCAGAAATCTCTAAAACATTGATTTCATCAATTTCGTTTTGTGAAAGCCATTCAAACCCACTCTCTGGTAAAATCTGACTCATACTGTGCCCATATAAATTTGTTGCGTCTAAATACATTATGAAACTACTCGGTTTGGAAGGTTCAAAATTTTCTACAAACACATTATTGGCTACAGCTTTCCTAACAGAGCAATGACAAATTCCACCTCGAATATTGTTTTTAAAAAAATGTAGCATGTCAATATCGGTTAGAAGCTCCAATTTTACATCTGTAGTTTTCAGCATAGCATCCCAACTTAAGCCTGGAGCCGTATAGTAATGCGCTGGATCTAATTTATATAAATTGAGAGAAATCGAACGAAATGCTTCAAAGAAATCCGTTAAAATTAAACAATCTGATATTAAATAAATTATTGCATAGTCAGCTAAATTATTACAATCAAAAACATCCCAAGCTCTTACTGCACGATTGTAAGCTTCAGTTTCGATATTTTCATCTTTTAGTTGATCATAAAAATCAGCTAACGTTGGTATGTGGTTTACTTGCAGTTTTTCTAAAGAATCGACAAATGAATATGGAAAAACACCTTTTTGTCTAATTATATCAAATTTAACATCATCTGAAAAATATTTTTTGATTTCAACACATTGAGTAGGTTCCAGACTCTCTGCCAACTTCTCTAAAGAATCTGCAATAAATCGAAAACAATCTAAGAACCTTTTGTTGATTTTATTTTCATTCTTTATTTCATCAACGAGAAGAGACTTGGAAAAGGAAACATATTTTTCTTTTGTTTGAGCAATAACATCAATTTTATCTTTTTCACAACATAATTCTTTAATGAAAAGATGACTATCGTATCCTGTCAAATTGTGGAAAAAAATTGGGCACTTTAAAATTTAAGTTGCAAATACTGTGTGCTGGGGATCTGTAACGCCCTGTTAAATGTTCGTGGTCTTTTACTTTTATATCTGTTTCATTTATAGTTTTATTACAGATATGGCAAATAGTTGTTGTATCATAATGTTTTTGTTCATCTGAGGATAACGGTAACATCGGTTTAACATCTTTCAAATGATTTTGATAAATTAAATGAACATCTTTTTCTAATCTATCACAAAAAACTTGTGCTGCGTTAGCTCCACAATAGTATTCTAATTTAGATATAGAATCATCGTAACTACATTTTATAAAATATGCAAAAGCGTATGGTACATGCTTACAAGTATTAACTGTAAAAGATTTTGATGAATCTATCGGATTCGCATGTTCTACTTTTTCCAGATAACATTCAAAATCAGCGTAAATCACAAAAGGAACTTTTAATTGTTTTTCAAAATTTTGAAACTGTAAAATATTTTCAGGCATCGAGTGACCATATTTATTAATTTTTAGATCCGTTGTAGGCATTCTTGTAAATATATGATTGCAATCCATTTTTTGGTGAAAATTTAATTTTGATTCAGAAGTAAAATATATCAAACAACCATCACAAAAAAATCTTTTATGGCCTTGTTTACTTATTTGTGATGAAATTAATCTAGACATATCTTTTATCCAACAATAATGATAATTTTTATTAAATTCATCACTAATAAGCAATAAATTAACATGCACTCTACGTTTATATCTAGTATAATGTAAGGGTCCAACAACTTGTATAACTGGTTTTTTGTTTTCATACATAGTCTCTAAGCCATACACATTGATCGATATATTATTCATCTGTTCAAATTTATTTATGTCTTTTAATTTAACTGGAAACTCAATATTAGCAAAATTTAAAATATTCGAAAAATGTGGGTATGAACTCATTCGATGTGAACTAACATTAGTAGGAAACAAGGCGCTTATTACACTCCAAGCGAAACAACACTGATCATTGTTTTCAACGTTTATGATGGCTCTTTTCACACTGATTGTCTTTGGTAAGGGGATATATGATGATGCTCGGAGTGGGTTAAATTTGTTGATGTTCAGTTCCAAATATAATATATTTTCTAAAGACCATCCTAAATAAATAAAAATATTTAGTTACTAAAACCCAAAACATAAAGTAATTTACCTGAACCATGTGCTTCAAATTCTGAGGCTTTTGAAGAAAGCTCACTGCTGAAATCATCATAGATGTTTGGCAAGTTTGACGAAACCGTGGCGATCTTATTTTTTGTATTGAAGGATTTGATTTCTTGAATTTCCCTCGTAGGTAGTACATATGAACCAAACAACGTGACATTTAATTTTATAGAGCTTTGTTTTTCAATTTCATCACGAATTAAATCTATCACATTAATCTTGAGTTCTTCGAAAAACTCATTGAAATTTGTATGACACTGAGAGGGTGTTATTCTATAAGTGATGATGCGATTTTTAAAAGCACAGTCAATTACTTGCACACCCTTGTCTATAATCTTTACAAAAAGCATTCCTATGTTGATTAGATTTTAAATGTGAGGTAAACAATCGATTTGAAATGTTCAGATTACATACCCTGCAATATTTCAAATCCAGTTTCCTCTTTTTCGTTGGTGGCTGCCTTGAACTACTTTCACCACACACCTCTCTTTCATGTCGACGTAAACTATCTTTTCTTGCAAAAACTTTTCCACAGTTATTACATGTAAACATATTTACGTAAATATTTGATCACATCACTATTTGATTCACTACATACTCCTACCCATTTTCTAGATATAGGCTCCGTCAGTCGTCTTTAAATTATTAATTAATTTGCAAATTGAGCACTTCTTTTGCGAACTTATTGGTCCATCAAATTGTGTTCCAAAGGGATTATTGTGGTGTATAAAACATGGTAATAAAATTTGAATAAAATAGTCTTTCGTACACGATTCCGGTAAGCGATGCCACACAGCTAATAACTCCGTTGCAAGAACATTGTCTTTTATGTATTCTTTTAAAAATTCCACTGGTATTTTCGCAATCTCTAAATCACTTAAATGTCTTAATTTTAACGAACCATTCGATAAATCTGTTACTAAACGTAAATTATATTTCTCACTAGACATTGTTGAACTGAAGTCTAGGGCTATCCTTCGTTACTTAAGTAATGTCTGTTATAGTGTAGTAGGGTGATAAGTTGTGGTGGGGTAGGTCAAGGTTAAGGGGTCAAGGTTTAGGGGTCAAGGTCTAGGGGTCAAGGTCTAGGGGTCAAGGTCAAGGTGTCAAGGTTAGGGGTCAAGGTCAAGGGGTCAAGGTCAAGGTTAGGGGTCAAGGTTAGGGGTCAAGGTCAAGGTTAATAGGGTCAAGGTCAAGGTCAAGTGGTGGGGGGTGGCATTAGAATCGGCGAATCCACTCTACTGTTACTGTAATGAGGAGGGGCGCCATCTTGTTGGAAAAACACAAAACCTTTTTCCGCCTCAATATCTTCCATTTGGGGAAAGACATACTCTGTCAACATGTCGTAGTAAATGTCTCCATTTATTGTTCGTTCTACAAAAATGAAAGGACCAATCACACGATCAACCATCAAGCCGCACCAAACATTAACTTTGGGAGAGCCACGATGATGCTGAATAACTTCATGTAGATGGTCTGCCCCCCAAACTCTGCAGTTATGACGATTAACTGTCCCACTTACACGAAATGTAATACTCATCAGAAAAAAAAAATTCAAAAAATTTTCATCATCATCAATTCTGTTTAAAAAATCAATAGCAAACTTTAGCCTTTTGATTTTATCAGTAGGTTTTATTTCATGTAACAGTTGCAATTTGTAGGCACGCAAATGTAATCTTTTACGTACAACATCATAGACTGTACCTTTAGGAACGCCTAATTGTAGACTACGTCTGGCCAATGACTTTTTTGGGCTCCGAACACACGAAACACGGATCTGTTCAACAACATCTTCAGGAGTTCTAGACCTACCGGGTGATTTCGCTTTTAAAACACTACCGCTTTCCTTGAAAGAATTTAGCCAATGATGGATAGTTTTTGGTGTAGGAGGTTCACCACCATATTGACGTCTAAAATTACGTTGGACTGTTATAACAGACTCAGTTTGCACTAACCAAATAACACACTGCGCTTTTTGTTGCGGAGTAACCATTGCACCGCACTGCACGCCCGAACACAACTGAGGGAACTGTTCCTTGGCGCCGTCTCAAGGTCAAGCAGGTCTTTGATAATATTGACTTCGTCATTGATTACTTGGGTGGATGAAGATATATTTTTTGCTCATATACATATACTTTACAACACCTTTCTTTACAATCAAGGGATGGTTGAAATTAACATTCATATATCTAGTAGTATTCGTAGGTTTTCAATAAGTGCTTGTACTTATTGTGTTGTTTGTTCCATCTATAAGTACATCAAGATAAACAAGTTTATGCAATTTTCGATCTCCGTTGTACATTTTATCGTCGGTTCTTGCCTGTTGATGTAATCTAGGAATGAGTGCAGTTCTTCAGCACCATTCTCCCAAACCACAAAAATGTCATCAACGTATCTCCACCACATTTTTGGTTTATTCTTATAATTGCCTATGAATCTTTCCTCAAAATATGTCGTAAATACATTACTGATTATAGATGACAAAGAAGAACCCGTGGCCAAACCAAATTCTTTTTATAGAAATCTTCTTAAAATTACAAATATGTTGTTTTTAAAGAGAGTTCGGCTAGTTATATAATTGTGTTAATGTTTAATTTTGTTTTGTTGTGTAAGGTAATATCTTGTAATTTTTTTTATAATTTGTAATGATTTATCAACAGGTATATTTGTAAAAAGACCACCTATGTCGAAACTTTCTAGTATATCATTTCTGTTGATAGGTACTAATGCTTTTTAATTTTTTTAAAAAAATATTCGTGTTTTTTAAATTGTTTGGATTGATTTCCTAAGATTTAATTATTTTTAGTAAAAATTTTAATATGTTTTGCAATGGTGAATTTATTGTACTTACAATTGGTCTCATTGGTATTGTGTCTCCATGTATTTTTGGAACGGCATATAAATGTGGAGGTTTACTGTAGTGAGGTGTTAAGTGATTTCGTTCTAATGGACTGAATTCTTATTTGAGTTTTGTTGTAATGTCTTTAGCAGTTTTTTCTATTTTTTCTTTTTTTCTATTTTTCCGTTCCGTTCTTTTTTGAGCTTAGAGTATGATCCTGTATTAATAAGGTCCATCACTGAAGGAAGGGAGTCTTCAATCGCAACTTTGTTATCCATATACAATTTTCAAATACTTATCTACTACAGGAAAAAAATTCAGGAGACAAAAACCAAATGTACAATCAAAATAATTCAAAATCTTCTCAGCAATCTTTTCGAAATTAATTAGCGCTAGTGACACTACTAATATTCTCACTGGTATTTGCAGAATTAAACTAGAACTAGAATTATCACGCTTAGAAACACACATATTTCCAAGTACAGTATTGATTTTGTAAATGAATAGATCATTTAAGCGCTTTGTGAATGTTTTGTAATTTAAGCAAGGAATGCCTGATGAGACTGAGAAAATTTCAACAAAACCCAAATTCCAATCAGAATTATTCGAATTATCTCGTCTCATTTCTCCAATCAACCTAGTAACCAATCTCCAAATGTTTTAGTCAAAGTCCAGTAGACAACCACAAACGTTTGTCAATTACAGATCAAACCTGAGTTCCTTCAAACTTTATTGCTTAAACAAAATCAGTTGCTTAAAAGACTTACAGAATATACAATTAGGTTTTAAAAAAACTATAAATATTTTACTTCAATTACTTATGCAAAAGCATTCCATTTTTTTATTCTTCATTTATTATTATTGTGGTTTCCAGTAGCTTCCCAAAATACTTGAGCACCAATTAGGGTGGCGCTGATGTAGCGTAAAGCTAGAATATTTTATGGATATTTAAGAGAAATATTTATATTTTACACCTATACTTAATCTTAATATTAATATCACGGTGTATTAATATACTGCGATGAAGACATATATATGTTTATATAGTTTTACAGTACTGCGTGTCTTGTGTCTTATGTACATGTTCAAAATATGCGTCATTTTTCACCTCTGTGGTTGTGGTTATGTTGTTTTTTTTTGGTTTGTGGCCTTCGCCGATCAGCATTTAGCAAGCCTCGAGTTAGAAGAGGTGCATAGTTAAATGCGTCTGGGATAACCCATCCTCCTCTATATTAGCAATTTCTAACATATCGCAGAACGCTTATAGACAACCACAAATACCCATAGGCGTGAGCCGGACTCGAACCAGCTAGGCCAAAGAGAACTTAGTTTAGAAACAAGCGCTTCATCCGCTAAGCCACAGACCCCCCTTTGTGGTTATGTTGTCTTTCTGTTTGATACGTGCTTAGTGGTTTCCGATCACATTTACATTCTCTCACCAGAGTCGCAACACTTGCGCACAACGGGCCAAATACCGTAAAATGGTATAATCTGTTAAGCTGCCTCTCTTAGTCGGTGAACCTTCCACTTATGGGCGATAGCAGTATATTAGTATTAAGTATTTGATTTGATTGAACAAAATACAAAAACTGCGGCACTGCAATTCACATGACACCCACTTTCTACACCAGCGCCACTCTGGTCGCCTTTTGAACTTCTTATTTAATGTTTCAGCTGAACACCTTTTCAGTATAATGCCCTATACGGGCGTTATCCTCCTCTGCTATCGATATATGCGACTTGAAATAAAGGAGAAATAAATTTGATCAATGCCAAATTAACGACAGAAAAAATAAAAAGATCATAGTCTGCATAGCCGACCTGTAAAGGGATTAGTGGTACTATGTGACGATTTATTTAAAAACACACTTATACCCATAATAGTACAGGGTGTTTGAAAAAGAACTCCCTAGTTTTAATGTGTCACAGAATCTGTAAAAAGTGATATACACTATTCTAGTTTGTGGTGTTTGATTCACCAACTCTCTAAGTTTTGCCTCCCTGAAGTTTGCAGACCTGCTTGACCTTGAGACGGCGCCAAGGAACAGTTCCCTCAGTTGTGTTCGGGCGTGCAGTGCGGTGCAATGGCTACTCCGCAACAAAAAGCGCAGTGTGTTATTTGGTTAGTGCAAACTGAGTCTGTTATAACAGTCCATCGTAATTTTAGACGTCAATATGGTGGTGAACCTCCTACACCAAAAACTATCCATCATTGGCTAAATTCTTTCAAGGAAAGCGGTAGTGTTTTAAAAGCGAAATCACCCGGTAGGTCTAGAACTTCTGAATATGTTGTTGAACAGATCCGTGTTTCGTGTGTTCGGAGCCCAAAAAAGTCATTGGCCAGACGTAGTCTACAATTAGGCGTTCCTAAAGGTACAGTCTATGATGTTGTACGTAAAAGATTACATTTGCGTGCCTACAAATTGCAACTGTAACATGAAATAAAACCTACTGATAAAATCAAAAGGCTAGAGTTTGCTATTGATTTTTTAAACAGAATTGATGATGATGAAAATTTTTTGAATTTTTTTTCTGATGAGTATTACATTTCGTGTAAGTGGGACAGTTAATCGTCATAACTGCAGAGTTTGGGGGGCAGACCATCTACATGAAGTTATTCAGCATCATCGTTTAAAGGAGCCATCTGTATGATGATAAGCAACACGGAAATCGGGGCACCTTCAATCGACCTTCATTTGGACTGGAGAAATCTATTGCTAGCAGAAAAACGGTACCCTCAAAATCAAGTTATCGCCAAACGACAAATTGTCACTGTCAAATTTTTTGACAAACAACAGAGTCAACATCAAATCGAGTTTATTTGGAAAAACCTCGAAACAGAATACATAACGATTGGCAACGACTTCAGAGTAGGGTTTGAAACGTCTCTAAATACAGATAAGTATAATACAATATACTACTTATATACAGGAATACCGATCTTTTGTAGACATCTCTTTCTCTCAGAATAACTATGAGGAAGAATTTTTGTACGGACAGCCAGTATTCCTGGCAATTTTACAAAATTGCCGACTATACTTTGTTCTCTATATACAATTTTCAAATACTTATATATTGTAGAAAAAAAATTGAGGAGAGAAAACACAATGAACAGGCAAAATAGCGCTAATTAGTTGACCGAATTTAGGCTCTAAACCCATGAGAAATCTATGAAGAACCTCTGACTCTATTAGTCAACCTGAGCTTGTATTTCTGTTAAATTTTGTTTGTTTATTGCTGCTAGCATTTTTGCCTGATGTTTGGAGCCAAGCAGAAAATGTTAGAGGTGATTCGTTGGGAGTTCATTGCAAATTTTGTACAACTGCCGAGAGGTCACGAGGATCTCCAAAATGGTGGTTTGAATTTTTGTTAGTTGGCTAAGGTTTCGGCTTTCGGTAGTTAATTTCACAAAGCATCCATTCTACTCTACTGGACTCTACTCAGCCGCTCTACCGCTACGCTTATTTTTAATGTGAAGAATACTTGTTGGTTATCCGTTGCCATCAATGACTACTATTTACATTTGTAGTCATTGGTTGCCGTGCTGTAAGCAGTATCAAAAAATATCGGATTACCGTTACATTCAGAAAAAATATTTCCGATATCTTATACAGTTCTACAGTTGGTGTAACCGTGAACACCTTTTCTAGTTGTTTGCCATTTTAAAATATTACAGAAGTTGCACAATAAATCAGAAATTAAATGTTAAACTGAAATTCTAAAAAATATCTCGTTTATCAAAAATAAGATATAGTGTAATATTTAATGAAGGAGTTACAAATTTAAAATAGGAGACTTTAGAAGGTGAAATACCTATGTTTTAAACTATTGCTTCAATGTTTCTTAAACTATGAAATAATTCAACATAAGGGAAGTAAATGATTGTTGAAATTATTGAAAATATAGGGTTTCGAAATTTACTTGCAAAGGTAACGAAGAATGGCATATAAAAGAAATGAAAGAACTCGTGAATGTTCAAAATAAAATCGTTACTTTATGATTCTTACGCATCGGATTGTTCTCGGCTTTACTTTACATTGGTTTGGCTAGTTGTTTGTTCTTTTTGTAGTTGTTATCATTTTCTAATAGGCTCTATTCTGCAAAGGAGAACGTAGGTTTTCGCAGTCAGAGTCATAGTTGATTCTGTTTTTTCCGGATTTGGACCGTCTCATTTTTTTTCTAATTAATTTATTTATATATCTGAACCAATATATAAATAAATTTTTCCGACGTTTCACCCACACTTATAAGGGACTTTTTCAAGGATGAGAAATTGAAATGTTACTTACCTTGCGGCGACTATATTCGTTTAGTCTTTTTCTCACAAACACACTTTGAAACTTCACTTTATTAAACTTCTAACACTTTGTATCTAGCCAAGGATGAAATAATCATCATAATCATAATGGAAAAAATGACGAGGTCCAAATCCGAAAAAAGCACAATCATCTATATAGCGGAGGTTTGGAAACCACCACAATTAGTTAGAAATCTTTTTGTTCTATCTTTGTCTGAAATATTCTACGGACTGCGCCAATTTTATATTCACTTTAATTCAATTGGCTTCTTTAAAAAATATATTTATTCAAAAATATATACAGTGTGCACGTAAAGTATGGAACATGCCAAATAAAATCTATCCAGACAAAAGAAGAAAAAAAATCCTGGGACAAGTCCACCTTAATTCAATAATTTAAATAGATTTCTCAAGACAATGGCAACTCCAGTATTTGATGTAGAAGATGTTTAAATTTCAAATGGTTACATAAGTTTTTCTACAAAAAATCCCTTATATAAATATAATAAAAGAAAAAGAAAAAATCAGAGAAAGTGTTCAAATGGGCAACCATTTATTAGCTGACAATGCGCAAATGCGATTTTCAAATTTTCTTAAACGTTGGTTAACACTTGTAGACTCATTAGTCTGATTTCTTCCAGTATTATTATCTTTAAGATTTGGTAGGTTGATGTATATTTTTGATAACAGGGCCCCCATAAAAAGAAATCGATCGGAGTGAGGTCGGGAGATCTAGTCCTCTCCTACCAATCCATTTGTTTGGAAAAATGGTATCTAAATAATTTCGGACAGGTTCTGAATAATCTGGAGGTTCACCGTCCTGCTGAAACTATAGAAAATTATCAGGCATGCCGGGATGCCCAGCATTTGGGAATACTCCTGAGATAGTCAGTATTATGTTTTGCTGTAGTAGTTCCACATAATTCTCACCATTCAGTGCACCTTCAATGAAAAAGGACCTATTGCTGACAATCCGTGCCCATACGTTAATCTTATGTGGGCGTTGTGTATGTACTTCAATCATCCAATGTGGGTTTTCACGTGCCCAATATCTACAGTTCTGTCTATTGACATACCCATTTAAACAAAAAGTTGCTTCGTTTGAGAAAATTATTCGAGTTGACAATTGCAGATTATGGCATCGCCGAATCAATATTTCACAGGATTCAACTCTTCAGTTAAAATCATTTTCATTAAGTTCTTGTACCAAATGAACTTTGTATGGATGCCATTTATTTTTCAACTGTTAATAAAACAATTAAACTGATCTCTTACATAATCCAAGTTCCTAAATTTGGTCTATACCTTATTTACGGTTGATCTTCTAATAGGTCGATCAGGGATATACTTATTGTTAAATAATTCGCAAACTTGTTCTTGTGAGCGAGTCCTATCTCTATAACCGGTCATAATCGAAATTTCAATTACTTGGGTTTCATTTAAACTTACCATTCCTTACTGTTTAATATAATCAAAATTACAATTCAGGTCTAGCATCTATCAAATTTTATATTTATTATGATAAGATCGCAAAATCAACTTCTTTATTTATTGTTCTGGAAAAAAATCGATTTATAACGAGCATAACATCGATCTATAGATCTATAACAAAACATGAAAGGTAGAGAGAAAAAACAACTCTACTGCAGTGTTATCCAACGAATTTGAAAATCGCATTGCTCATTGCCAGCTGGTGAATGGTCGCCTATTTTTTTACATTAATACCACTTGATTTCTTTGAGTGAATAAAAGGGATTTTTTTCTAGGTAAACGTGCTATGTAACCGAAATTTAAACGTCCTGTATGTAGAAATACTAGATCTTTTAAATCGATATATCAAATAATGGAGTTGCCATTTAAAAAAATTGTTTATGACGTCATACAGATCACATTATTGACGTGACAAATTTACGCAATATTAAATTAAGGTTGACGTTTTTTCTTCTTTTATCTGGATATATTTTATTTGGTATGTTCCATACAATTGAAGAAATAAAAATTACGACTAAAAGTGATAGTATTTGATTGACAACAAGAGATTGTTTTTAGTTGCTTTAATAATAATAATAATCAGAAAAGTGCTGATGCAAGTCAGCGATTTCACTATGTGAACGGTCTCGTGAAGGTTTCGGGAAGTTTTTTGCATGCATTTTAACGTACGGTTTAAATTCCGTTGTTATTTCGAGTTTCTGAACTAAATGTTTGTATATTTTGCATTTAACATATTGTATTTTATATTTGTTCTTAAGTTTTCTCGGGTACTAAATGTATCAGGTCGTTAGTAGAATTTTCCACAAATTCAATAAATTCTGGATTTCATTGCCTATGTTTAAACTGTCAGGACTTTTCGCGAGAGAGAATTGAGATCCCCTCAATGGACTAATCAAACTTAATTCAAACAAGGAGTAATATTAAATAAATTTCTTTTATTATACTATTATTACAGGTTACGTTTACTTTAGTTATAATTAAATAGGTAGACCAGCGGTTATTTCTGATTCGATTTTGGATTCATCAGTTCCACGAAGAATTTTAAACAATCCATTGTCACCCCAGTCTTCGTTCCAGGAGTTCACCGCAAGCCAGTATTTAGTAGAGCTTTCTACACCCCATCCGATTATTCTGACTGCATGTTTACCATAATACACAGGGGTAGTACTGGCATAGATACCTGAAAATAATATATTAATAAAAAAGCCACAACTTTTAAGCACAGAAAATAAAAAAGGATGCCTAATGATTTATCGAAGTCAGTAGAAAACACAAAAAGATTCAATTAATTCCAGTTTTCTTGTATTTATCAATAGACTCAGTAAACTGATGCTTTTTTGATCAATATGTCATATCTATTCCTGTTTTCAAGCGGTTGTAAAACTATGAAAGAAGCTATAGACACGAAAATAAATGAAATATACAAATATAAATCATATAATTGTGCAACATCTGACATGTTTGTAAAATTTTTTGCATTAATTTCGTTTTTAAAGTTATTGTGCTACTTCAAATATTTCATTGAAGTCTTTCACAAATGTACCTTACGTAAATTCTGATTTTATATCTTAATTAAAATTTGGTCATGATATAATTGTAAATAATTAAAAATTGGGGAAAATCAGTGAATCCCAAATATAGTTTTATAGACTTGCAAAGAGTCAACTGGAATATGGAATTTCTTTTATAATATGTTCATTTAATATGGATTGTTACAAGGCTGTAGCCAGAAATTTTTTCGTTGGGGATGATGTTTGAAAATTTACACAGCGTAAGATCTTGAAGTACTTTTCTATCAACATCCTCTACTGCGGGCAAGATATATATTTTTTCTAAATCAATGCGCCTACTTTGACTTGCCAGTAATCAATTTTCTTGCTTTTTGTTGAAAATTAATATTAAGTATTTTTGTATATTGAATACACCGATTTATTATAAATCTTACAATATCTTAAAAATTATGTTTAAAGACAAGTATCACTTCTTGTTTATTGAAATATAAGGTCTTACCTTGTGTATTTTATGTACCGTAAAGTACTTAAACCAATTTGATCTATACATGAACAAAAATCAAGTATTATTTATAGTAGTATTTATTCCTTGTTTTGTATTTTTATCGGTGCTCCAGTTTTATTTGTAATGATTTATTTTTTTGTCATATTTCAATGCAATTTTATTTTAGTTCTTTTCATGACCTAAACAAGTTTCTACGTATTACTGCATATAAAGTGGGTCTTCGTAAAAATGATTACTCATATGATCTCATTAGAACAGAGTTAGGATTGTTATCCTTGGAGAGCAGGAGAATTTGTGCAGATTTAAGCTTTTTGCATAAACTAGTTAACTCATGTATAATATGCACAGATCTACTGAATGTGATTCATTTAATTGTGCCGGACAGGCGCAGCAGGCATACTGAGCTGTTTAAAGTGCCATTTCATATGACTAACTATGGGTCAAAAGAATCACTAAATAGAATCACAAGAACTTTTAACTTATTTTAGCACAGTATTGGTATTTTTGGAATCTTTTCAGAAATTTAAATGTGATATTAAAAAGCTGTTTTAACTTTGAGAAGATAATTGGGATGATTGGTTTGTAATTAATTTAGTGTCTTAATAATAAATAAATAAATAAATATTTAAACAATCTACGAAGTCCCATATTTGCTGCCTGCTCTATTAATTTGAATATAAAATAATATTTTTGTGTTCAATTATTAAAAATATAAATGATATAATAAAATAATTATCTAAAACTTCAACAAATACTTTGAAAAAAGACAAAAACCCATTAATAAAAACACAGGATCACTTTAACTAAAAAGCAGAAAATAATATTTTTCTGTTACAATTAAATAATTATTCTGAACTCGGTGCCAAGTTGAACAGCAAAATTCCAAAGTAGTACTACTTCAGAATAAAAATATAAATTTTGTTGTTAAGTATGAAATTGTTGTTGTTAAGTTCCTCTGAGTTTTTGCAGTGGGTTTTTGTTTTTAGGGTATTTATTTGACAATTTTTAGCGATATAATAACATAATTGAATCCAATTGTCAAGTCTAATTAATTTTTTCGATATTAAGATACTTTTAAGCAACGTGCATATGTTTTAACCAAACTGGTTTACAGTTGAATAGAAGGGCATAACCTGTGTTCAAAATATTAATATGTATTACTAAAGTTTTTTATATGATTCCAACTTAAGTGAACCCACATTAAGTGGGTTCACTTAATTCCAATTACATTGATCTAATAGCTTCTACTCTGCGAAATTTTATTATAACATTAGTTTTTTCAATTTAAGAAAATATATTTATTTTACAATTTTTAGTAATGCCAGTTTTCAATCCTAGTTAACTTTTACGAAAAATTTTTGGTGGGTTAACTAACATTTATTTTGATTTATTAATTACAATTTATATTCAATTAATTACATCCTAGGCTTTGAACAGTGACATTTGCTTGCTTGCATTTAATACTATCGTTTTCGCCAAAGATTCCTATTAAATATAAGTTTTGCATTTTCTAAAAACAGTAGGTATATATGAGAAAATATGGGACTACTTCGAGATCCTCCTTAAATATCATATGTACAGACGAACCGCTTCATTTCTGAAATCGGTTAGAAAAAGTACATTATTAATGAAAAAAGTAATTATTTTTTTTTTAAATTGTCTAATATATAATGTACATAATGAAAAATAAATATTTAAAAACAAAAATATAGGGAAAGAACAAAATGGGGAAAGCAATAAGGTAATAGAAATATTTAGTTTATAATTAAAAGTAATAAAAACAGTATTTTTTTAATTCAAACTTTTCATACTTAAATTAAATTTTTATTTAATTGATTTTATTTTATAAAATACCTCAAGGATTGTGGAAGGGGGGTTGGGACTAACCACCCAAAAATCTCGAGGATTCCACACTCTTACCGCTACCTGAATATGTATAAACCGCTTGGATTTTGAACAAAAAGGGCATCAGATATCCAAAAATCAATTGCTCAAAAACTCAAAACCCTCTTGAAGGATTTGAAAATATTTTTCGTACTGTTTGCTCTCTTACAGGGGTGGTTTTAAAACAAAAAAAGAAGGAAAACTTAAAAGAATAGCCGGAAAATCAAAAAATTAAAAACAATTTTATGAGAATTACGACTCCTGAATAGATGGCTAATGTGCTATACAAAACTATCATTTGGCAAACTCATAAGTAGTTTTGTTTATTTTATTTATTCATAAACAAAACAATTTACCAAATCGAGAAAAAAACAAAGAAACCAACAAACGACACAAACAACACACAATACTTCCAATTTAAATAACAACACACAAACTGATATTAACTCTACAATTATAAACGTTATTCCTTATGTTTCCGGCCTCTCCGAAAAAATTAAACGTATTGGTAATAAATACCAAATAAAAACGATTTTTAAAACAAATAATACTTTAAGATCAAATTTGACAAAAACAAAACCGGAAAACGGTACTCAAAGTTCCAAAAATTGTGTGTACCTTATGCCTGCGGAAAAACATATACCGGTGAAACATCAACACCTCTCCAAATTAGAACACAAGAGCAACAATACAACGTCTCAAGAAGACGTATAGACAGATCAAGATTGGCAAATCATGTACTCACTGATAATGGTACATACAAAATGGACTGGAATAAGACAAAAATACTACTTAAAGAACAACATACAAAAAAAAAGAAAAATCAAAGAAAGTGTCTGCATGTTGTTGAATAATGGAGAAATCGGGACACCCTCTGTAGAGATACTGGTTGCATGGCAACAGCTCCTGACGAATGAACATCAAAAAAGGAAACTTCAAAGTCAATTAATCAGTCAATTGACATTACCAAAAAAAGTCAAGCGACGAATATAGTGCAAAACATTCAAACAAACATTGTTCGACAACTATTCCTGATAAGGAATCGAAACGTCACAAAAAAACAGATAAGTACAACAAAAAAATACACAACATATTATACTGGAATATTAGTTGACAAATCTGTAGACCTACTTTCTCACAGTTGATCTTGCGGGAGAGTTTTTTCTATAAGAGGGCAACTAGTGTTCCGGGCAGTTTCCACAACTGCCCTTAGATACTACACCTTGATATTCAAGTACTTAACTTATCTGTATTTTTCAGAAACCATTGCGAGGAGAGAAAATCCCAGATGAACATTCAAAATGGCTAATTCATATTTTAAATGTTGCTAATTATCTGAATGAGGCTTTTAGGGAAATGGGAAACGCGGGAAAAATAACTATGAAAAACATTGGAGCTATAGAGTACAATTAGAAAAAATAATGTGAAACTACTGAATAATTCCTCAAAAATTAGGTACATATTGTTACAAATTATTTAGCGGATTACTATTAACAGTGAATACCTGGGCAAACGAGCTTTGTTTACGAGAAGCGTTTGCAATTTAAACTAATTTTTCAGATGATCTAAATCAGTGTCATTTCATTTACAATGGATAGAATGCCTCATTTAACTGAAGTTTGATGAATAATTTATTATATTAATATTATTTTAGGCATGTGTGGTTGTACAATCATGTTGCCCCTCGACCTTCTTTGCCGACTTTTGTAGCGTCCTTGTGTGAAAATATTATTATAGTAACTAATATAGTAAATGTAGATTTCTGTTTATTTTGATATTGTTACGGGAATTCATCCGACAGCTGGTGCAATCGGCCATGAACCAATTCGTCGATAAATTCTGGGAATCCGAAATGTTTGCCTCTCAACAGGCGGACTGCTGCCGTTACTGGGAATTCCCTTAAAGCTTCCAGAACATGATGGAGTTTCCCGATGGTTCGTGGACGTACCAGACGATTCCGAGATAAATATATAAAAGGAACAGCTGGCGATAAGACGCATTCAGTTTTCGACGGTCGTCTTGTATAGTTAAGATAAAATGTAAGTAAGTTTTTGTGAATATAAATTGTGCTAAAGTAGTGGAAATAAATTAGAGTGAGTTGGACTGTGTTTTTAAATAAATCCAAGAACTGAACCCGAGTGTGAAAATAAAAACATCACAGTGGTGTCAGGTGTGAAGTGAATTTGTGGAACTTTTAGAAGTGGGAAATAAATAAACTAACAATGTATAAAACAGTGAGTTTGGACCAATTGAAAGTGGTGGACTTAAAAAAAAGAACTTGAGGAAAGGGATTTAGAAATTAGTGGGAAGAAAAGTGAATTAATACAACGGCTACGAGATGCCATAATAAATGAAGGTAACGATCCCGATACTTATTTGTTTGAAGTTTCTGGCAATGGAGACATTAGTATGCTATTAAAAAAAATGCAAGAAAGTTTAAAAGAAACATTACAAGACAAATTGCTAGAAAATTTTAAGTCCTTAAAAGATAAGCTTCAAATGTAACAGAAAACCCTAGAAGATAAATTGCTGGAAATCTGTAAACTTGAAAGAGGCGTTAGAAGATAAATTAGCAGAAAATTTTAAAACCCTGGAAGACAAATTACTGGAAAATTCTAAATCCCTATGAGAAACTTTGAGAAGCATGGTAGAGAAAAATTCAGCAATGCTGGAAGAGAAAATATCCGAGAATGAGGCTCAAATGGCGGAGCTAAAGCAAACAATAGTCAAAGAGTCAGTCAAAAAATAAACGCGGGTAGAAGAGCTAAAGCAGACAATAGTAGAAAGTGAAACGCGGATAGAAGACCTAAAACAGATAATGGAGGGTGAGCTCAGCAACATAAAAGAACAGGTAGTCACTATACAAAGGGGAGAAAGTCAATCAAAACCGTAAGCAGAAACAGTCCAGAAGTAGTGGATTCAAAAATTGGCCTCGAAGGAGCAAGACACAAAATGAAACCTCCCCAATTTGATGGAAAATCTTCATGGACTAACTATAGGCGCCAATTCGAGGCTGCAGCAAAGTTAAATGGGTGATCGGCAGAGGAGAAGGCAATCGCATTAACCCTAGCCTTAAGAGGGGATGCTACAGATATCTTTCAAATATTGAATACCTCGGAGCAAGAAGACTACGAACAACTGGTCAAACATTTAGAACTGCGGTAGGGACAAACCCATTTGGAGCACGTTTATCACTCCCAACTGAAAAATCGCCACCAAAAATCGAATGAATCCCTTCAAGAGTTTGAAGCTGATATTGCCCGTCTGGTTCGCCTTGCCTATCCAGCCACACCGGAAAATGCGATAGAAAGGTTAGCAGTACAAGCGTTTTTGGATGGACTGCGGAACAACGAAGCAAGACAAGCATTGACACTAGCTCGACCGACTTAATTAGTGGATGCACTTGCTCGAGCGCTAGAATTCGAGGCTGCGAAAAATACCTGCAGAGGTCAAGCCAGGGTCCGAATCAAGGACGGAAAATCAGAAGATGGCAGAACTGATAAAGCCTCAGTAAGGAAGATACTGGAGGAAATCCTTACCGAAAAAAGGCAACTGAGGTGTTGGAAGTGTGGTAAGGTAGGACACATTCGGAGTCGTTGCAAGGAGAGCAACGGAGGCCCGACTTCCTCGTCGGAAAACTAAAGAGGGTCGATGTGAAAGGGCCATCGTCGACCTGTAGCCAACAAGCCCCAACTATCAACGCATATGTCGCTTTGCTACGCAACCACGTTAACAGTATCTTTATAGATGGCTTTATTAATAAGACGCAATGTGTAATGCTGCTCGATACAGGTGCGACAAAAACAGTTATAAGGCCAAACATTGTTTTAGATACAATGATAAAACCAACAAAATGGCAATTGCGAACAGCGACAGGAGAAACAGCGAAAGTCCATGGTGAAATAGAGGTTGAAATGACCTTGGGAAACACAACCTTCCTACATCGGGCATTAGTGGCAGATATCGAAGACGAAGTAATCATTGGAATGGATGTCATGAGCTCCCAGGGATTCCAGTTAAACTTCAAAGATGGAATTCTCCGAGTGAATGACGAAGAAATGGTGCTTCATGGAAAAGATGACATAGTGCTTCGGGCCATCTTAGCAGAGGATGTCAATGTTCCGGAAAGAGCTGAAATCATTATAGACGCTTGCTTAGATGGGAAAGCTAAAGCTAGAACAGTAATGATATTTGATCCCGAACTTAACGACAGAAATGTAGGCAGAGGAGTCGCACTGGGGAAGATCCTGTTTCGTGCCAGGGAGATTGTGCCAGTAAGAGTAATGAACCTTAACCATTACTCGGTTGTGCTAAAGAAAGGAACAACTTTGGGCCATTGTTCTACAGTTTCCTCTGTTGTCAATAGCACGCAGCTGTCAGAAATAACACCAGGTAAACTATCTGAGGAACTGGAAAAACTCATCACCGATTCATCTAAGAATTTGAAACTAAACCAGAAAGCAAAATTGAGGGACATCGTTTAAAAGTGCCAGGATATCTTCGATGTAGGGAAGGGCTAAAGAGGACGAACCGATCTGGTGAAACATAAAATTAATACCGGAGACGCTCAGCCTATTCGACAGTTGGCGAGAAGACTACCCCTAGCCAAAAGAGAAGAAGCCGATAGGATAGTCCACGACATGGAGGAAGAAGGTGTTATTGAACCATCCAATAGCCCTTGGGCTTCTCCAGTTGTCTTGTTAAAAAACAAAGACGGTTCCACTCGATTTTGCGTGGACTATCGGTAACTAAATCACGCAACGAAAAAGATAGCTATCCCCTACCAAGAATAGACGATACCCTAGATACGTTGGCTGGATCGAAAATGTTTTCCATCCTGGACTTGAAAAGCGGTTATTGGCAGGTGGAACTTGCTAAAGAAGACCAAGAAAAGACTGCTTTTACCATCGGCTCAGGACTTTACCAGTTCATGGTGATGCCGTTTGGGTTGTGTAATGCTCCAGCGACGTTTGAAAGATTGATGGAAACAGTGTTAAAAGGTCTTTCATGGAAAACGTGCCTGGTGACGACATTATCGTGGTTGGAAGATCATTTGAAGATCACGTCAAGAACCTGGAGGAGGTGTTTCGGCGAATTTGGAGTTCCGGACTAAAGTTAAGCCCGAAGAAGTGTCAGCTGTTCCAAGAAGAGTGTAGCTGTTGATAAACAGAAAGTCAAAGCTGTCCAGGAATGGCCGATACCTAAAGATATCCACCAGTTAAGAAGTTTCCTGGGGTAATGCACGTACTATCGTCGGTACGTAGCCGGATTTGCCAACATCGCCAAGCCACTTACTAGACTCACAGAGGGGAAGGTGCAGTACCAGTGCAGCATTGACGAGTGCCCCCGTCTTAAGTTATCCTTTGCCAGATGGGAACTTCGTTTTGGATACCGACGCAAGCAATGTCGGAATTGGTGCGGTGCTTTCGCAGATCCAAGACGGTCAGGAGAAAGTTATCGGTTATTTTAGCAAGACCTTGAGCAAGGCTGAACGGAATTACTGCGTTACTCGCAGGGAACTCTTGGCTGTGGTAAAGGGGGTAGAACATTTCTACAAGTACCTCTATGGTAAAAGATTCCTCCTGAGGACTGATCATGCAGCACTGAAGTGGCTCGTGCAGTTTAGAAACCCCGAAGGACAAGTGGCCAGGTGGATTGAGCGATTGCAAGAATTCGACTTCCAGACTGAACAGCGAGCTGGAACAAGCCATAAGAAAAGATGAACGACATCCATGAACGAGTCCGGTTAAACATCGAGAATGCCAGTGCCCGAATGAAGGAAGCCTACGACATCAAAGCTGAGAGTGGAGAATTCCAAGTTGATCATCTTGTTTGGTTGTATAATCCGCAACGTCGTCGTGGATATTCGCCCAAGCTACAGAGATCTTGGGAGGGGCCATACCAAATCGTGAAGAAAGTCAACGATGTTATCTACAGAATAAGAAAGCTGCCTCGAGGAAAGTCAAAGGTGGTACATTTCAACACGTTAGCCCCTTATGCCGGAAGTCATGACGGCGAAGTTGACCAAGCCCAAATCCGCAGCATCCAACCACCAGATGATGAGATGAACTTCGAACAGTTTATGGCACTATACTCTAATGGGCAGAAAGTGCAGCACGACGTGACCACAGAGGAACCCCGAGTCCTGTTTGAGGTGCCCATAGAATATGCCCTGGCTCATTGTGTGGCTCGAGATCTCCGGAAGTCCAGAGGAATAGCCAAGGTGTTTGCCAAGAAGTACGGCCAGTTCCAGAAGCTACGGGAGCAAGATCCAGTGGTAGGGAAGGTCCTGCATCTCGAAGATAAACAACCAGTGGGTACCAGAGACATCTTTTATTTGGTAACGAAAACATTTTCGCAAGATAAGCCAACATATACCGATCTTTGAAAGAATCTGGTAGAATTGAGGAATGTGATGATGGAGAAGAATCTGATGAAATTGGCGGTCCCAAAGATAGCCTGCGGGTTGGATGGACTGAATTGGAGGGTGGTGAAAAGTGTGATGGAAACAATTTTTCGATTCAGTGGCATCAATATCCTGGTATGCTGTCTCAATATTCGCAGCCCAGGTTCGAAGACCGTTGACTGTTACTTCTACCAAACTTCACGTTGTCGAAATGGAGAGTCCTGCAAATATGTCACACCAGGAAGGATTGTAGGATATTCCGGGACGAAATGGTCTTAAGGAGGGGGCAATGTTACGAGAATTCATCCGACAGCTGGTGCAATCGGCCATCAATCAATTCGTGGAAGGGACATTATTCCGATAAATTCTGGGAATCCGAAATGTTTGCCTCTCAACAGGCGGACCGCTGCCGTTACTGGGAATTACTTTAAAGCTTCCAGAACATGATGGAGTTTCCCGATGGTTCGTGGACGTACCAGACAATTCCGAGATAAATATATAAAAGGAACAGCTGGCGATAGGAGGCATTCAGTTTTCGTCGGTCGTTTGTATAGTTAAGGTAAAATGTAAATAGTTTCTTGTGAATATAAATTGTGTTGAAGTAGTGGAAATAAATTAGAGTGAGTTGGACTGTGTTTTTGAATAAATCCAAGAACTGAAACCGAGTGCGAAAATAAAAACATTACAATATTTACAAACAGGAATTTTCTGATTTGCCCTTTAGACCAAAAACCTACCAATTTGCCCTCCACTACCCCCTGAAACCAAGACTTGCCAATTTGTGGCCCCAAAGCTAAAGCCGGCTACGTCCTTGCTTATAGGTACTATGATAAATGCTTGGAAAAATCTCAGTTTCTCCTGTGCCATTGTTTGCCCTAGAAGGTACATCTTTTCCTTTGTCATACCACTTGCTTGTATCCTTCATCTGTAGGTGGAATTTTCAGTTTTGACCGTGATCCTAACCAATCTACTTTTCTATGTTAGCTATATGACCAGCAGTGGGACTCTGATCAATAGGAACTTTTTGCAGTCGAAAGTGACGTCACTTTAGAAATGTTCGTATTCATAAATCGTATCATCGTAATATATCGTAATACATTATGACAATAAAGTGACATCAGTTTTAGATTCTACAAAAGCTTTCTATTTATCGGTGTCCCACGGCAGCAACCGTATTCTGTAAGACCGGGCACAGACCCACCGAATCTGTTCTATTCTATAAGAACAGAAGAGAATTCGGGTTCAGCGCCACACACTTGCCGGTCGCCGGGCTTTCTTGATTTGCCCTCAGTCGTTAGATAGCGCTTGTGGTAGACACATTCATTAAATGATAATTCCTAATGGAAGATGACGAACTGATCAAAAGCACAGTTGTAGGAGAACTGGTGTCGATATACGGAGCTACTATGTAATTTATTCATCTTTCTTACCGGTCAGAACTTTCTGACCGGTGACGCGATCCGGTTACTTTCTCACCGGGCGTTCTTACCGTTCCGGGTTGGTAGGTACGTGACGAGTGATATAGTTCGCGTTGCGTTTTAGCCTGCTATTTACAATTCTTTTCTCTGTTCTATAAGAACAGAACAGGACCGGTAGGTCTGTGCCTGGCCTAACTCATTATATTATATGTAACGTTACGATAGAATACAAAGTTATTAAATGTTTTGTGACTGTAAATTGCTTTTTGCATAATAGTGCCAGATGGTTTGATTGTAGAGATCAGTTGCCAACAGTTCCAACGGTTTGAAAACTTCTTCGCGAACCAGCAATCTCGACAGTTGGCTGCGCCAAAACTCATAGAGATTTATCTTTTGAAATTATTGACAAATGGTCTCTACGAACAAACCATTAACGTTCCTTTTTCGTTTCGACCATAAAGAGTAACAAAATCCCTATGCAGCTAACATCGTGGAATTTCTGTGGACATGTTACTTTTTACAGTCCTAACATCCCTTTAACACAACCTCGTTTACAGAAGAGGGTTTATAAGGCTCAATCATCTATAATATATACGAGAAGAATGTAGGTATATTTTCTTTTTATCCCTTCAACGAAAAAGGAAGTTGTGGCTCGTACGGTCATTTTTTAGGCATTTGTAACCATTCATACTTTTTGATTGGATACCATTTATACGTTTGCTGTTTTGAAACAAAAATGAATGAATTCAACTTACCACTTTTATAGTGAATGAAATCTGCATGAACATTGAAGGTGGCAACAACCGGTCCATTCTTCAAGATCTCGTCTTGGATTTTGTTTTCATCAGCTTCAATACGATAGGGCTGGGCACCGAAATATAGATAATGCGTATAGTTGAGGGTCGAGTTGTCACATTGGAAATTACATTCTGGGTTAGGATACTTTGTGGTGGAGCATTCCGGTTTGTTGGATGAATCAGTTCCATCGTGTTTGCAGGGAGGAAATGGGTATGATTGACAACCCTGCAAATATAGTACTTGATAAAACATGTGTTTAGTGTATGAAAACCTAATAAAACGCTTTTATCGCAGGATAAAAATGATAAAATGATTAAAATGACTAGATTTGTTATGATATACCTATGCCAATAGTTTAAGTTTATTGTAGAGTAAAAGCATTTTTTCAATAATACATAGTTAATGATATAATTCTTAGGTAGATATTAGTTTATTAATAAGCTTGGCAATTCTTCTATATGCAATGATTAATTCATTTGGTTGTGTTCAATTTTAATTTATATATGATAGCTCAAAGAAACTCCAAATCGGGAGTTGTACTGTGCGTAACGTCGTTTTCCTGTGATTCCTAGGATAGGTTCTAGTTAACCTACGAATATTTTCTTGTGATTTCTATCCTAGGGATCACAGGGAAACGGCTTTACACACAGTGTTTGTGAGTTTTATTTACACGTCGAAATTCATTTCGCGATAGAATATTAAATTCAATTATATGTGCTAATTAAATAAATAATTATTTGAGGTTGCAATCAGTTGAGGCGAGCACAGATAATGAAGGTTCATCACGAGAAGCCATAAATTTTCTTGCATGCAATTGATTGAAAAATCTCGAAAAGGTGGTATGATAATTTTTTTTTATAGCTTTTAGTTAACCTACGACATCTTTCATGTGATTTCTATTCTGGGCACACAGTACAACTCTCGAATTGGAGTCACCATGAGCTAGTTTTTTTCTGAAAATCCTAGATGTTGAAAATTTCACGATAAAATATTAAATTCAATTATAGGTACTAAATAGATAAATAATTATTGGAGATTTCAATCATTTGAGCAGAACGCAACTGATGAAAGTTCTCGTCTAGAAACAATATAATTTCTTGCCTTCAATAGAATGAAAAATCTCGAAAAAATGTTACAAAATACATTTAATATTGGTTACTATTTTTTAGGGTTCCGTATATCTAATATACGAAAACCCTTATATAATCACTCCAGATTTCTCTGTGTTATTTCCCACAGCAAATGTCTCCGAAAACACTGGACGGAATAGCTTGAAAGCTGGTATCAGTGTGTAGTTTAGAAGTTTTGATTTTAGGGGTACTTATGGGGTGGAAATTTTACTAAAATTTACCATTCCTTCCTTCTCGTTTTTCTCCGAAACTATTGAAATTTTGAAAAAAAAAAGGAATTTAGGACGTTGTTTAAAGTTTACAGGAGAAATAAGGGGGGAACCCTTAATATTAATTTTGGAGAGCAAATTACAGAATTAAATTGAAAATATGAAATAAAAAATTGTTCAAAATGTTTTAACAAAAATATAAAAATACCTATTCCCTCCCGTTCATTTCCTAAACTACCGTTTCGAAAAAAATAGGGGTATAGCGCATCAGTTGAACTTTACAGAAAAAACAAGGAGGGAATGCCAATGTTAATTTTGAGGACCAAATCATAGAATTACACGGAAAACACAAATTTTATTTTTTTCAAATGTATCATGTAATATATTAAAGGCACATTACGAGGAATATAGGTACATTTTACTCATATTTTCAAATGTTTAAATATTGTAATGATTTTATTTTCACACTCGGGTTGAGTTCAGTTCTTGGATTTATTTAAAAACACAGTCTAACTCACTCTAATTTATTTCCACTACTTTTACACAAATTTATATTCACAGAAACTACTATTTACATTTTATCTTGTACAATACGACCGTCAAAAACTGAGTGCTTCCTATCGCCAGCTATTCTTATTTAAATATTTCTCTCCGAATTCTCTGGTAAGTCCATGAACCATCGGGAAACTCTTTCATCTTCTGGAAGCTTTAAGGGAATTCCCAGTAACGGCAGCGGTCGGTCTGTTGAGAAAGAAAACATTTCGGATTCCCAGAAGTGTCGGAATACTGTCCCTTCCACGAATTGGTTGATGGCCGATTGCACCAGCTGTCCGATGAATTCTCGTAACAATATATTAACAACAATATTAAAAAATACTAATTCCACCTTTATTTTCGAAACCTAACCAAAAATTTTGAAAAAAGTTAGGGATATAGGGCCTCATAAAACCCCGATATTAATTTGGAGGGACAAACATAAAATAAAAAATTTAAGTTTTTCCAAACTCATTAAGTTAGATATTAATGCAAGGACTCATTATAAGGAATACAAGTATTTTTCTTCATGGTTATAGAATATATATTTTATTTGTATTTTAAAAGTATTTTTTTTAAGATTTAATAATATATTATTTAAAACTTTTCTCATTCTCACCATTAAATTCCAAACTACTGAGCCTAAAATTCAGAGATTATATAGGGCTTCACTGAAAGTTTATTGGTAAAATGGAGTGAAAATCCTATCACAATTTTGGCGGCCAAATTAGAAAATTAAATAAATATTTTTATAAAAATCAAGCGATTTATGTAGCAAATAAAGTAAAAAGCCTCATTGTGAGCCGTAAAATACATATTTTTCATAAATCCAAAAAAACACTTAGTTTAAAAGAAAAAATATAAGAAAATCCACTTATTTCCTGCTAGTCTGAGTATTAGAAATATATATTCTTTGATTTTTTGACATTTGACATTGTATCAAATGTCAACAGTAGTAAGGAACCCTTCGTATGCGGGTCCAACTCGCACTTGACCAAATTATTTTAAAGTTGTATATGAACTAAGGAAAAATATTTACATATTTATAATTATAGTACGAATACATAGCCTAAACGTATAATATTGATTAATCGCATGATTAGGATCAGAGGGCATTTATTGGTCTCTTCTGTTACACTGACGGTTCTCACACATCAAAATTCAGTCTTTGAGCACGCAGCCTTTTTATTTTCATTAATACTTTAGTCTTGTCTATGAGCTTTGAGCAGCCAAGTTCCTCAATTTAGTCCATTTAGCGATATGACGCCAATTATAGCAATGCAATTTTTTCTAGAGGTCCCAAATAGACCACTGTATGATCCACTTTAGAGCCTTACATCTTATGTACTGTCGCTACTCAATGCTTTATTTCCATGATGTCAAATGTTTTCAGTGAGTTATATTAATGTAAACAGTCGCTATAAAAGCGCAGCTGGCCGCAAGTACTCTGGTTGTTAAAACACTTGTGTACTTCTCACTTACTACTTATGATATTAATGCCCACGAACAGCTCGCTAAAGTTCTTTAACTAACACAAACGGGGGTCAATTATGCACAATGCAAACCATCCCATAGGATACCATTCGTCAACAAACAAAAACTTCACGTGCGATATTGTTAACGCGTTACTCTTAAGTAATTAATCGTGAGTAAGGGCAAGTTTGCAATCGTATCGTCTTTCTGTACTGGTAACTTTAGTAATATATGTAACCACTTACTAAACGTGGTGCAAATCTGGTTAGCGCACTTCTTCTTTATAATTCGCTTTCGCAACATCGAGATTCTTAAGCAAATTAAATAGGAAGGTTGTGTCTGTACCTGCACCACCTGTCACGAAGAGGAACGCTTGACGTTGGTTTCCTTTTTTTGAGCTTCGAGTTTATCCTGATGTAATCTTTGGTCCATATTCTTAGCTTGACATGCTGACTAGCACTGTTCATTTGACATGACCTGTTCCTGCTTTACGTCTTCGTTATAATGAATAGTTGGTGAGATGTGTAATTCGAGAATTTCTAATGCATGCACTTGATTGAAAGTAATCTCTAGCTGCTGGTCACGCTCTATATGTTCTTCCATGTGATTGCTGATTATTTTCAAATGTTCTTCTCAGGCTAAAAAATTCGTAAATGCAACATACTTCTAACTATTCAATTTCTGAACGGTAGGGCGTTTACAAAAGTAATAATCTGCAATAGCAATTCTCTAGATCTGTTGATATCGTTTTAGCTTGTTATTATCGTTTATCTCAATTTTGTTGCACCAGTAGTGGGTAGTTCAACATTGAACCTTCTCAGCGGGCCGCAAAGGAAGGCAAATCTAACAGGGTTACCCTTAACGCCCTGGGGCCCAAATCTTGAACCGTTTGAATGCTATATCAGTCGAATGATGACGCATGTTTAACGAAAATTGGCATAAATATTACATTGTATTCTTAAAATTCGTAAACGACAGGATCCAACTGTACTACAAACTTTAATAGTAAACAAGTTATAGTGGATGCGGATGTTCTAAAAAATATAGCAAGACAATTTCAAATTTTTATATCTTAGTTGAGCTCCATGATACTAAATTATTGCATTGTCACACAAACTATAGGTACATTCTAAATCTCTATTTTTTCCGGGTGCTTGTTGGTAACCGGAGAGTAAGCACGTCGATTTCCATGAACTTCTGTTCAGAACTGTCGTCGCGATCCAGAATGAGCAAGTCAAGGGTCAAATCTCATGCTTAGCTCATCTTTTTCGTACCCTCTTGGACAGATGGTGAATACCAGTTTTTACGTGAACGTGATTGACAGGTTGTGCTAAGTCGTCCTCCGCCTGCAGCGAAACATCGCTGATTCTTGGAAGCATCAACACGACAACGCGGCGTGCCACACCGCGCTACTGGTAAAGGAGTTTCTAGCTAAGCACAGGTTTGCAATATTGCCCCCCTCCTCCCCCCCCTCCAGTGCACATCTGGCACAAGCGGATTTCTTCCTCTTTACTTGGATCAAGCGGGACCTCAAGAGAAACCGATATACCTCCCTAGAGGACATTCAAAGGGCCGTGACGGCATGTTTGAAGGGGATCCTGGAACGTGAGTTCCACTAAGGATTTGTACTGATTAGTTCAATAAAAAAATGTGATTACTTAGTTACAAGTTCGGCTTATAAAATCATGTTAAAAAATTGTTTGAAATAGTAGTAGTTAGGTCAGTGTTCAGATATATAGTATGGATGCGGCAGAATTTCGTGAAGACCACTTTAAATAGTAAAGTATTAACCATTCCTCTAACTATCCTATTATGACCTTGTTTCTGAACTTGGAATTAAAAGTTAATTTATTGTCAAGTAGTTGTTCTTAAATAGCACCGCATAGTTTTCAAACGAGAGCTCATACTTCTGACCCCGAAGACGGAAGTGGGAAACACGTGACCTTGCCATTTGCCTGCTTTTACTGGAAGTTACGAGAATGTTGCTGAAAGACAAATAAAATTGTACTTCGTAGTATGCCATAAGATTACTCAACATATCAAAACTGTTTTAGTATCAAAATTTTAATTAGCCGTAAATGAGAAGTTTTTTATTAACATCCATTATTTGTATTTACGATAGGTTTTTGGAATTAAATTAAACTTAAGTAATTTCGAAAAGATTGTTGAGGAGGTCTTGAATTATTTTGTCTATTCATGGGTTTTCTCTCCTCCAAATTTTTTCCTGTAACAGATAAGTATTTAAAAAATTGTATATGTAGAACAAAGTGTAGTAAGGCAATTTCGTAAAATTGCCCGGATTACTGGCTGTCTGTACAGAGATTCTTCCTCACAGTTTTTCTGAGAGAAAGAGATGTCTATAAAATGATCAACCAGTATTCCTGTACCTATATAAGTAATATATTGTATATTGTGTAATACTTATCTGTGTATGGAGACGTTTCAACTCCGAGTCTGGAGTCGTTGTCAATCGTTTAGTGTTGTTTTCGAGGCTTTTTTCTAAAAAAAAATTTCGCTTTGATTTTGAATTTATTGTTTGTCAAAAAATTTGACACTGACAATTTGTCGTTTGGCGATCACTTGACGCTGAGGTTACCGTTTTTTTGTTCTGTTAGCAGTAAATTCTTCCAGTCCAAATGAAGGTCGGCTGAAGGTGCTCCGATTTCAGTGTTGTTTATCATCATACAGCTGGCTTCTTTAAGTTTTCTCTTTTTTAAGTTTTATTCTTTCAACAAGATCTTTGTTTTATCCCAGTCTATCCTATGGCTGCCGGTGCTCGTTAATACATGATTGGCCAAATTTGATTTGTCCACATGTCTTCTGGAAATGTTATATTGATGTTCTTTTTTCCTTACTTCTAAAGGTCTTGAAGTTTCACCGGTATAAGAATGGCCACAGTCACACAAAACACTGTACACACAATTTTTAGAACTTTGGGTTGCGTTAAACGGTTTGGTATGTGTGAGGATAGAGCGCAAGGTATTATTTGTTTTAAAAACAGTTTTAACGCTGTATTTATTTCCTAACCGCTTAATTTTTTCCGATACACCTGGGATATATGGAATTATGTTCATAATTTTGTTGTCTGTTTGTGTTTGGTTGGTATTAGTGTGATGGTTATTTGTGCTGGTTTGTTGTTGCGATTTTCTTTCTAACTGATTTATAGTTTTATTTATAAAGTCTTGGGGATATTCGTTTTGAAGTAGATGTTCTTTGATAATATTGACTTCTTTGTTAAAGATTTGGGTGGATGAAGATATGTTTTTTGCTCTATCATATAAGCACTTTACAACACCTTTCTTTACATTTAAAGGATGGTTGGAGTGAAAATTCAAATATCTATTAGTATTTGTAGGTTTTCGATAAGTACTTGTACTTATTGTGTTGTTTGTTCTATCTATAAGTACATCAAGATAAGCAAGTTTATGCAAATTTTCCATCTCCATTGTAAATTTAATTGTGGGTTCTTGACTATTGATGTAATCTAGGAATGAGTGCAGTTCTTCAGCACCATACTCCCAAACCACAAAAATGTCATCAACGTATCTCCACCACACTTTTGGTTTATTTTTATATTTGCCTATGAATCTTTCTTCAAAATATGTCATGAATATATTACTGATTATAGGAGATAAAGAAGAACCCATGTCCTCGAAAACAACACTAAACGATTGACAACGACTCCAGACTCGGAGTTGAAACGTCTCCATACACAGATAAGTATTACACAATATACAATACATTACTTATATACAGGAATACTGGTTGATCATTTTATAGACATCTCTTTCTCTCAGAAAAACTGTGAGGAAGAATCTCTGTACAGACAACCAGTAATCCGGGCAATTTTACGAAATTGCCTTACTACACTTTGTTCTACATATACAATTTTTTAAATACTTATCTGTTACAGGAAAAAATTTGGAGGAGAGAAAACCCATGAATAGACAAAATAAATTAAACTTACTTGGTGAGATTTGTAAGTTCCTCCTGTGACGATGCCATTGGTATGCCAGAGGCGCCATGCGTAATAAGTCAGGCCTCCATTACATCCAGTAGAATAAAGAGAGCATCCCATAATATTTTTAGCAGAAATTGCAGGCTGTTCTCTCGCATCTGAGTGAATGCAAATTCTATCGTTAATAGCTGAGGCAACAGAGACCGCCTAAAAAGTTTCAAACATTATCAGATCACTTTTTTATTCGGCTCTGAATATATTTATGTTAAAACATAACAATTAAGAATATTTCAATTAGACGTGGGGAAATAAAATGTGAGTGTGTAGTATAGCAAATCAAATCAAAAATTTGACTCAAAGTGCTAGAATTTGTTTTTTTTTTAGCAATTGCTGAGTGTTGGACAAGGTGATCAGAAGACTTTACACTAGTTAATAGCTATAGTACTTCCCACACACACACACATGTACTCACACACTCACATGCACGCACATCAGTTTTTAACGAACTAACAAAAAGGAGGAGGTTATTAATTCAGCGCTTTTTTTTTGTATGTATGTTACCTAATTGCTTCTTCTGTTCTGCACCGATTTGAATGATTATTGTTTTGTTCAATAAAGTATATTTCTGGATTGAAGAAACTTGAAATTTGAGAAAAGAATTCCATTGCTAAAGTGATGAAATTTGGGAATGAGCAAATATGTGCATGTAAGTCGACCTATATACCAACATATTGTCCAATTTTTCCAAAACTCCACGTCGATGTGTATAGTTTTTTAATGTGTTATCTGTTAAGGGAGATCCCTAGGTGATCTCATATACTTTTCTGCTACTTGCAACATACAGGTTAGCAGAAAATCGCCGAAAAATCCTTTATTCTTATTAAGAATTCCATCGAAGTGACGTAACTGACATTTCCTCATAAATATGTTAAGTCAAATTTCTTGTTAACTTGATTTTTGCAAGTAAAGTCGATATTATATTTTAATGGGCGGAAAATGGTTTTTCGTAATTTAATCGAAAGTTATGAAGTTTAGATAGGGGAACATACCTTCATTTTTAGTGCCGACAAAAAAAAAATGGGAGTTTCCATATGAAAATTTTGAATTTTAAGCTTATTGTGAATGTAACTTTCAGTATTTTTTTAAGAACACCCTGTAGAAAAAGGGCTGTTTTTTCAGCGCTGATCGCTGGCTTATGTCTTACAATAAGACATGCCAAAAAATATCCTGAGAATGGGTAAATTTAGAAATAATATGTAGTGAATAAAATTTACCTAGAATTTAACTTAGCATCCAAATATCCAATAAATACAGGGTGTTCTATTTGATATAAGAAAGTTTTGGTCTATTTCCGGTATAACCGGAAGTGCCACAGTTCTGAAGATATTTTAGTCACATAGAAGCTATGTTGCTAAATTTTCAGAATTTTAATATCGATATTTTTTGAGTTACAGGTAACGGCTCCCGTCGTGGACACCCTGTATATAAAAAAATTAAACCCTATTTTCTTTGGTCATGGCGCTTGAACGGCTGGACCAATTTCGTTAATTCTTTTTTTGTTGTGTTTGTTATGTTGTGTTTGTTATGTTCTAACAGGAGAACGTTCTTAGCATAAAGCTTAAGAAAGTTGTGCGGAATATTAGAACATTTAAGAAAACTTAACAACATTAACTTTTCTAATGTCACCTTATGACGTTACGACTTGTTTGACATAACTATCAGTGATTTCCAGCAAATAGTTTAACACAGATGCATCGGTCGGAATTGTAACGATATATAAAATAACTAATTTATCATTTCTTAGTGCAAATTATACAGTGAACTTTTGAGAAGTGTTTGTTCATCATGGTAAGTTAAAGGCAATCTCATCTAATATTAAGAGTTTAATTTAATATGGAGTTTTGGGAAGTTTTGATAGACTCTTATGATTGGGTGCATTCAGGAAATTCTAGCATTAAAGCGCTGAAGTGCCACAGCGCTTTGCTTCATTAGTTATTTGTTGGCGACACTTTTGCGTAACGTCAACACAGAGTTTGACAGCTGATTTAGTTATAAAGCGGTAAAGCGGAGAATTTATATGCTTTACTGCTTTATGAAAGCGCTGCAGCGCTCTGGGTAAAGCATACAGTCTTTAGTACACCGCTTTAACAAAGCGCTTTAACGCTACAATTTCCTGAATGCACCTATTGACTAACACAAGGTATACATACACACACACTTATAGAAAAAATAGTTATATAAGGTAGCCATCAGTAGTTGAATATATATGATAGCCAAATTATAGGGCGGAGTAGACTAACTGTTAATAGGGTGGTCAAAAAATGTTTAAATAATGCTATACCTATAAGATAGACCATTAGCAGTTGAATTTGCAAGGTGCTTAGAATATAGGTTGGAATGAAATTATAGTTATAAAGGCTTATTAAAAAATGTTATATTGAGTGGCAATGACAGGGTGGTTCAAATATATGCTAAGTAGAATTATAGTTATAAAATGTGATTTAAAAATGCACAATTCCTGAAGTTGCAATATAGGGTGGAGAGGAGATATTTTTATACAGGGTGATTATAGAAAAGGTTAGAGCAATGTATGATTTGTAGAGTTGCTCAAAAGAAGTTGCAAGTATATGATGGTTGAAATACAGGAGGAAGTAGAATGATAGTTACAGAGGCAGGTTAAAAAATATGATGGCCCATAGGGAGCCGTATATATAGGATGGGTGGAAAATAGTGTGTAGTGGACGTTTGGTAGTCCAAAAATGTTTGAAAAATGTTATAAAGCGTGTGGTACGTGAATATGTGAAATATAGGGGGGGGAGTAGAATAAATGTTATACATGGTTGTTAAAAAAGTTAAAATATGTGATACCTAAAGGGTAGTCCATGTTGAGATTTTGTTATGTTGCTTATTTACATGTTGATAAAAAAATGTTTTTGTATTGTCAAGTAGAAATTAATAAACTGACGTTAAAGTTAAAATAGTTCGTGATTACTTAATTATAAAGTAATAATCTTAACATGTTACGGGCAGAATCACTATGAGTTTTGTACAAGGTTTACCTCTGCTAGCTGCTGATAATTTCAATAATTGGAAGTTTCGAGTAAAATGTTTATTAAATGAAAAATCTGTAGCTGATGTCATTGAGAAAGAGATCGACGAATCAGCAAGTGATGAAGATAGAAAAACTTTCAAAACTAGCGATGCCAAAGCTAAATCAATAATAGTTCAATGTCTTACTGATAAGCATTTGGATTTAGTGAAAGATGCTACTACGGTTAAGAAAATGATGGAATCCTTGGGAGCATTATTTGAACGGAAAAGTGTATTTATAAAACTACATTTAAAACGAAAATTACTGTCACTAAAGTGTTCAAATAATGAGAAATTAGAAAAACATTTTCTGAAATTTGATTCTATTATCAGAGAACTGGAAAGTGTAAAATCGAAATTGGATGAATCTGGTAAAGTATGTATCTATTAATCACTATTCCTGAAAAATGTAATACAGTAATTACAGCCGTTAAATAATAATGATATTATTTTGTTAAATCAAGATTATTAGATGAAGAATTGAAATTTGAAAATAGAGATTGAGATATTAAAGAAGATCAAGTATCATTTAAAGCATTTTCATATACTTGTTAAAAATGTGGTAAAAAAGGTCGTAAAACGACAGAATGTCTAATGAACATTACCAAAAATAATAAAGGAGTATAGGACGATCATTTCACAGACAAAACTCAAGATGGGAACACAAAGAAAATGATCATCAAGTAAATGACATTGAAATATCATTTATAGCTACAAATTTTAGAGCACAGGACAATAATTTTTATTTTGGATTCTGGTTGCACAACACATCTTGTTAGAAGTGATATTGAAAGATATATGTAAAATATACAAAAATTACCAACAGAAGTTGATATTCATATTGCAAATGTCATGACACTGAATAAAGGACGAATACTCGTAACAGGAAGATGTCAGGTGTATAAAATCAATTTTGAAGCATTAATTATTGAAGGTTTGACTCATAATTTATTGTCAATTAAAAAATTAGCGCAAAGTAATGATAATGTAAATAAATTTAAGGATGAAGTAAATATTACTGGAATAATTTTTGAGTTAAAATGTCAAAGTTTAAATGATCTATATGTAATCAGAATAGAACTGGGTAAGTGGAATGACTATGAAAACCATTGTAGTAATGTTAAAGATAGTGCTACAAATAAAGATAAGAAATCTAACATATGGATTAGGACACCTTAATCGCAAAGGCGTGACATTATTAAAACTACCTACAAGTCAAGAAAAATGTCCTACATGTATTGAAGTAAATGCAACAAGATTACCATTTTACAATTGTGTAAAACAGTCTAAACAAATTGGTGCTTTAATTCATTCTGATATTAGTGGACCAATTAAAACACCTACTCAAGAAGGATATAAATACTTTCAAGTAATTATTGATGATTTTTCACATTTTACTGTTGTAAAATTATGAAAAAATAAGAAGGAAGCTGGAGAAATTTTGATGAGATGAAAAAAGTATTATGAAAAATTTGAAAATAATTATAACACAATACAACTCTAAACAATAAATAACACATTCAATGTTGTTAGGTACCTACACACCAAGTGTAAAAATTATTTACCTGCCTATCTAGTATATTTTGGAAGTCGGTACCAAGCTACAATCAAGTTTGATGAAGAGTAGATAAGCACGCAATGCAGGATTTTAGATTTGCTTGGCACTGATTTCAAAAATATACTAGATAGTTTGGTAATTAATTTTTAGTTATAGTTGGAAGTCGGTTATATATATTGTAATGTTTTTATTTTCACACTCGGGTTCAGTTCAGTTCTTGGATTTATTTTAAAACACAGTCCAACTCACTCTAATTTATTTCCACTACTTTAACACAACTATTTACAATTTATATCATCTTAAGTATACGACCGTCGAAAACTGAATGCCTCCTATCGCCAGCTATTCATATTTATATATGTCTCTGCGAAACTCTTTCATGTTCTGGAAGCTTTAAGGAAATTCCCAGTAACGGCAGCGGTCGGCCTGTTGAGAGACAAACATTTCGGATTCACAGAATTTTCGGAATAATTTACCTTCCACGAATTGGTTGATGGCCGATTGCACCAGCTGTCGGATGAATTCTCGTAACAATATTTTTTAATATTTTATTGCTTTATATTATTTATTTTGGTATTTCTTCACACGACAGAATTTTGCAAATTTTCTGGACAGTTAGGAATTATACAACTTTTTTACGTATTGCTGTATCCTCAGATGTAGGAACATTTACCAAAAATGTATGTAAAGCTTCTGTTTCACACGTCTTTACACGTCCGTCGTCCGCAAAAGATAACCAGAGTCGTTGGGTTCGTACCCTTCTTTAAATGTGTGTTTTATGAATTGATATTTCGTTCTATTTCTTCAACTACCGAAACAGTTTGCGTGGATGAAAGATATTATCAACCAATTTGTACCCATTTCCGCTTTCTTTGGGTATTAATATTATTCATGCAGGTGTTTTTCGATCCTTCAGTCCTATCCGCCAAAGGTCGGTAACTTCAAAAACGCGACTCAATGCAACGGATCCAAGGTTTCTTCGTTTTCTGGTAGGAAATTGAAAGTAACTGCCAGGCCAAAAGGATTAATGGCAATAAAAAGTAATAAAATAAAAATCTGCAAATGCCCAAAGAAAGAAAGAATACCCAATAGTTCAGTCATTGGAGGTTTTTATGTGGTATAACTCCTAACAACCGTTAAAATTTGTATGTTGAAATGCCCCTAAAATATGCACTTTTCACTGTTAGATTGAATCCTAATAATTTTCAACGTTGGTGGTCGTCTTCGCGGACGACGGACGTGTGAGACATCAGCATAAGAGGTCGCATGCGTTTCCTGCATGATCTCAATAAAAAATACGGTGCAGGTGGGTTTGGACGTGGAGGTCATTTTGATTGATCATCTCATTCACCTATTATAAATAAAGGACCCATGTTTTTGAGTGACAAATTTCAGCCTAGAGTTAGCGCATGTTTTTTTGAAATACACTACATAGTAAAACGTATCTGCAAAGTGACTAAAATTACTTTTGAAGATGTGATGAATTAATATACATAATTCTTTATTAAAATAAAATAAAACATACTTACCCAATCAGCACCACAAGCTGACTGATCATAAACGTTTTTGATGCTTTCACATTTCGACCATTGTGAACGAGCATCAAACGAATCTGGTACAGCTACACTTTGATCAATATTATGTTTCTTAACTGGAATGGTCTCGTAAATATGTCTTGGTAGGTTCTTCACTCCTAGCAGACTTCTGATTTGCGATAGGGTAATGTTTTCGGGGAAATTTCTGCCTGCTACCCATAGGTTTTGCTTGCTATTAATCTCGTTGATATATTTGTTAGTATTTCTGTGAGCTAATATGCTCGAAAGCATCATCACTATACATAATATTGACTTCATCGTTCTGCAAAAAAATATTATCTTCCTTTAACATAGATAGAAAATTCTTTATTATAAAATTTGACTAAAATATCATATCTAAAGCAATAACATAGAAGTATCTATATAATAGTTTCACCTTCAGCTTTACATTGGAAGTTTATATGCTAATGCCCTTATAGAATCACTAGAATCAGTTGTTTATTTTTCCAGCTGTCATAACCTATTTTGTCCGAAACAACTGGCAAAATTTCTTTTAAAATTTGGAACTAATATAGAGACTGGTGACCCGGTCACGAATAAAATTAATGCCTTCGCCACACAGAATTATAACGCGACGCTCAGGGAACGCGTGTTCTCCTCCACGTTCAGCAATATGGCTATGACACACACACACACAGCGTTATCTGGGAAAAGGATTGAGTACTGCGTGTGTGTTTCTATTACAAGTACATATCTGAATAGAAAGCAATGAGTAGTTCAGATGAGGAGGAAGCTGTGCTATTTCTAGCTTTGAGTTGTGAAAGGAAAAGACGGTGTTGGGTACACCCTATTAATATTCCCCCTCCAAAGCCACTATCTGACACAACTACTCCCATGCCTCATGTCATGATCGGGGATGAAGGCTTCGCACTTCAAACGTACCTAATGAGGCCGTATGCTAAACCTAGAATGATTGATAAAAACAAATGTTTGAATGCCCAACTCAGTTGACCCCGCCGTGTCGTAGAAAATTCAGGTGCAGGTAGCATAGTTACCTGTTTACATAACTACATTATAACCAAGAAGCTAGAATTTTCAGACAATGATTTTGGCGAAGATGATGCCACAAAGCCTATGCAAGCAACAAATGCCAAATGCTGCGATTGAAGTCCGCGAAAAGTTTGCTGATTATTTTAACAGTAGGTCATAATTGTATAAGTTGAAACGCATTATATAAAATCAGCATATTCTGTATTTTTTTTATATTGTTTCCTAGGGTAAAATAGAAAATCCGCCTAATCAAATTCATAGAAAAAGACTGGCTAAACAAAAGCATGCAGTCGTAAACCAATTTCTTATTAATAAGGTTAAGATACGTAATAATAGTAATAAAATTTTTACTAATTTGAATTACCCAGCTCTTCAGCAATCACATTCCATGTCTCCGCCTTTTTGACGATATTTTTATATAAATTATACAAATAAACTGTTTCTTCACACATCTTGATTGAAAAAGAGGCAAGTAACGCGCGTTATTTTGTATTTTGTGACAACCCGAAGGCCTAACGTCGCGTTAGGCAAGGTAACGCGACGTCATAACGTCATGAGTGTGGCACGGATGATGCATACTTGAGTAATACAAATGTAACGTCGTAACGCGACGGTATAAAAACCCCGAACCTCGCGTTATAACGCTTTCTGTGTGGCGAAGGCTTAAGTAAGTGATGGCAGTCTGATTTTGAAGATTTTGATAAACACTGAGTATAAAATTACATGTTAAAGAAAATACAAAAATGGGGCCTTGTCTGACGTTTACAGGAAAAATAAAATTGTAATATTAATTTTTGAAGGTGAATTACAAAATTAAATGAAAAATAAAAAATTAACATTAATATATCAAATGAAAGAGATCGTTATTCGTAATACAAATGTATTTAATTCATATTTTAAATAAATTTGTTAAAAGTTATTTAGAAAAATATATCAAAATTAGACTAATTTCCACTTTTATATTTGAAACTACTGAGCATAAAATTAAAAATAACAGGAATATAGACCTCACTTATAGTGTACAGGAAAAATGAATCAAACATCTTAATATTAATTTTTGGCTAAGTAATAAAGTCAATTGAAAACTAAAAAATCTGTAAAATAAAAGGGAATGTTATGAAAAATTATGAATATACGTTTTTCATATTTTTATTTGTTTAAAAGATTTAAGGAAAATATACAAAATTTAAGAAAAAAATAGCTTAAATAGGGGCTCTTTCAAAGTTTGCAAAGTGTAGAAAAATTAATCCCTGGCTGAATCAAATATCGGAATAACAAGCCTCAAACAAATCATCGCAGAATATAGATAGTTATCATTTTCAGGAATAGAAACCACAATTTTTTATCCTCATCTCAAATGGTATAAAACACTAAATAGTTGGTATTTATTTTTTATAAAACATCCAGATATGTGGAGGCTGCGACATTGAGAATGGTTTATTATGTTCAGTTTCATTGTATAAACAACTTTGAACTTATAGCATGCGGAGGAGCTTATGATAATAATCTTAACTTGCTGCAATAGTAACAAAACAGAATTTTTAAAATTATAAACAAGAATAAGAATCCAATGAGTTTGGATCAACTTTTTTTGTCACAATCTTTAATTATATTATTATACAGAATTAGGGAATGGATACCTTATATTTAGTTCCAAAACTAGGTTTTAAAGTCGATAAATGCCGAAAATGTAAAGAGAAGTAACGAGAAAATCTTGTAATGGCTATTCGATTATTTAATTTACTTCCAAATGAGTTCAAAACACCTAGAACCACAGACAAAAGAAATTAAGATATTGGATTCTGAACGTTTCAAGTCCTCTAAGTAAATATAAAACAAGCATATTAAGAAAAACATTAAGATATTTGTATATTTATATAAAATTTTCTGTATTGTTAACATTTATTAGTTTTAAATATTAGTTTTAAGAATATTAATTAGTAGTTATATTAAAGTCACACGCACAGGCAAATAGGGTTGTGAATATAGGTATAGTGCAAAATGTAGTATTTATATTTTTGTATTAGTGTATTACTGGATTTCAATAGTTAAATAAATAGTATACAATAATCACAGCCATCATGTAACAGATCAAATAAAAGGGTTCTTGAGAAATAAAATTGTATATTTTTTTGATTGTAAAACGCATAGTTTGAGAGATGTTAATGTAAATGTAAGAAAATCAATTTGTTTCTTTCCTGACTGCGAAACTTTATAGCCAACAATTTTGAAAAAGAATCCTAGAAAACCTAAGCAACGTTTTAGATTAAACTAGGAAATTAAAAAATATAAATTATGTTTTACCTAGATTACAACAAATCCAATGGTTGTACGGATCTCTTATTATGCGAATCCAACTCGCACTTGATTAAAGTAAATAAAATAAATTACATAAGATGAAAAATGATGTTTTTGTGTCCCCCACCAACCCACATATAAGAAACTGTAAGACACAATGTCATTACCCATCCACTATCCAATTCTTGTGTAAGATATTAATTTTTAAAATATTTAATGTCTTTATTATCCGAGCATGTTAAAATTATAAAAACATCTAAATATGTGTACATAATACTAGGCCACAAGAAGTGACTATTATTTTTTGAACGAGAACTGAAAATATTATTTAAGATGACCAAAAAAATGTTGCACTTAATTTTAATATTAATCCATCATCACGAATTTGAATTTATTGCTTTTACTCAAATCTTTTAAACAATATATGTGAAAAAAAAGTTATTGCAAGTTCAAGTTTTTTTTTGCCTTTTTTATAGAGAATTTAATTTCCTTCAAAAATTTGTATTGTTTATACTTTTAAGACATATTGTTTAGAAGATTTGAATGAAATATGCGGATGGAGTAAAAAATCGAAATTCTCTAATACACCTCTTAATTTTAAAATAAAGGATCAAAATTTTGTTGTCATCCTAAATATTATTTATTACATATCGATAATATTAATTTGGGAAGGATTTCTTAAGAAAACTGGCTTCAAGAGTTTTATATGTTAGAACTAAAATATTATTTATATAAGTAAATATTACTAAAGATATTATTCCTGGAAATGTTTTTACGTTATTGTTAGTAAATGCATATAAAAAGTAAGGGTTTGATAGTTATATAATTAATTAAATGTAGTTAATGTTATAACTATATTTACTTTTGAAATGATTTTGAAGTAGAATTTAAATTTTTTAATAGGTATGGATAATAGTTAATTTACTCAATTAAAAGTCATAAGCACTGAAAAGATAGTACCCCCGTATAAGATTTCTAAGATATTAGCAGACCCCCTCCCACACTAAAATATCTTACGTAATTTATGAATTCAAAAAAATATTTTAAGAGGTATATTGCTGAAAACGGTCCTTGACTTTAATATCATATTGAATAATTATTAGTTAACTGATACTGCACAAATCATCAAAATATGGAGTAGAAACAAAACTGTGACCTAGTCGGGTAATAAATTTTGTAAAACAAGACCTTGAGACATTTAACATCAATTTGTATTTTTACTATTTTTATTTCAACCTTAAAGGTTACCCTTTAACTATGCCCAACTCTAATGACCGCAAAATGTATATGAATTAAAAAAGTAATCTCACCTGTGCTATATCGCCTTTTTATTTGAACTACTAGTATCAGATTAATAATTTTATATAAATTTGTGGCAAGATTTATATTTATGTAAACTATATTTTTTTAAATTAAGAGTTTTATCGGCAACCGAGTAAAATTTTCATCGAGATTGTGAAGTGATAAAAGCAATAACCTTAACTACTTTGAGATAGCAGATAATGTAATTTTTTATATTTTAAAGTAACTCTCCTTTTCTGATTTAATAAGAATTTAATTTATATTCTAAGCTGTTTATTTTCCATATAAGTGTCGTAAAGTTGTGGGAGGTTGTCAGAAAATACGAGGTATTTTTAAAAAGTTATGTAGTATTATAGAGACCATTTCTTTTCCAAATATATAAACACAACGTTTTGTAGCCTAACATCAAACTTTTACTTTTTTTTTTCACTCTACGCACGTTTCAACATCTGGAGTAAACCAAAACTGGTTTGGTGTACACAGTTTTGATTTACTCCAGATGATGACATCTTAGATCTTGAAACGTGAGTAGAGTGAAAAATAAATAAATAAAAGTTTCGTGTTAGGGTACAAAACTTTTGAATTTATGTAACTGTTACACACACAAAGGTTCCACAATTTATCCAGTACATTTCTTTTCCAGGTTACAAAAGTGAAAATGAGGCTTGGCTAGACTAAGAGGAATTGGAAGTGTAAACGTAATTAGCACCTATTTCAGTCCTTGTCACTAAATTTTATACATTCTTTGGAAAAATAAATTCAAAGAGCATTTCTTTGGTACTCGAATAATCTCTAGAAGAAGAAATGTAAGAATTGAACGATAACTGTAGAGGATACTCATTGAAGAAGACATCTTTAATACGCAAAAACAATAACTGGAAAATCGTACTATGCATCGCAATAAGAATGTACGAGACAAAAAATAAATAACAGTAAATCTCGGAGTTTTTTGTGTATGGATTTACTTCAAGCACACAAAAATTGGTCTGGTTACTTGTCTAGCCTAACTATAGACTTGGGTTTCGCCTGCTTGTGCATAGTGGTAACCAGTGGCGGCTGGTGGGTTATGAAACTGGTGGTGCAATTTGCTGGTCAAATATTGGGATTCAAAGATGCAACAAAACAAACCATAGCTTTGCTAATACTGTATTTATTTTTTTATTAATTAAAATATTCTTCCAAAGCGAAATGTTCAGTGACCTTTTTATTTAAGTCTGGCATTGATTGAATATATTTATTTCAATACTAAGCACAGAAAGAACATTTAGCCAGTCCTGAGGCATCGTATTTCTAAGAAACGGTTTAATCATTCACTCCAGTTTCCGTCCAATTTGATTCCCCGCCATAAATAATGTAAGGGAAATAAAATAACATGTGATCACATCCACACAACCATTTCTTTTTATTATAAATTTCACTTTTAAAACTTCGTGTTAATACTTTATTTTTCATTTTGCACTCTTGTTTTCAATTAAGATTGGGCCTAGGTTGACCAACAAATTTTCTATCTAATTTGTTTTGTAACGATTTATTTTTGTTTTTAATATAGTCAATGTTAAAGTTGATACTCATTTTCACAGTTATGTAAACACACACACACACACACAATCTGTATATTAAACATTCTTTCATAGACTACGAGGACAAAAACAAAGCAACCCGTAATTAAATCAGGTAAACAAAAATTTGAATTATTGAAACGTTCGGATAGCTCCGGTGAATATCAGCACAGCTCGGTGTCTCCAGGCGGCGTACGAGAATAAGCCAATTGCTCCATACAGTTACACGCTTTAAGGGTGTTATATCGTATTTCATAGAAGCTGTATAAGTTTCACCGTGCGCTAGCCGAAGCGAATATAAGTGTTTTTTTTCTACGATGATACTCATGGTTTCGTCGAAGAAAGGGCCACTACGTCAGAACTTATAAGAAGTAAATCTTATTCAAAAACAGTTTTTTTTTATAAGGATTTCAGTAAATGTATTGTATAATGTTTCGAATTGTTCTGGTATGAATACCTAGCTTCTCTTTATGTACTTTCGGCAGCCGCAGAATTCGGCATGTCTTCAGGACTTATCCCTTGAATTCGGTTGTCTGCGACTTGTCGGTTTTATTTGTTCCACAAATTATATCCTTATCCTTAGCAAACCTGTTTTACAACCAGATGGTCACATAGTAAGCTTTGACGTAGTATTAATTTTTACTATTTTTTCTATAAACAAAGCAATTTATATCATTGTATAAAATTACGAACCCCCTCAACACATTTTGAGTTTAGTATGGTACTGTCTGAAAAAATATCTACTACGAGAACTAAAGCTATAAGCAACTAAAAGGTGTTCTAATGGGATCATAAATCAGTCAGTCAGTGATTATTGCCTAAATCCGGAAAATTTAGGAGAGAACCTCACAACATTTAGATCACTTGGTATATATTATAAAATAAAATTATCAGTTGCTATTCCTGGATGCCTTTACAATATTTATAAGCTGGACATGAAAGCAAGCATCGTGTTTAGAAACTTGAAGGTAAGTATACGGTTAAAACATTAAGGACTAGATGAATCCATGTGCAGACATGAACATTAAAGATAGAAATATATGATAATATGAAAACGAGAACGTTTTAGGTAAAGAAAAAAAGAGGCGTTAATAGTATAACACATCAGCGCGATGTTATACTGAATAGACTGTGAAACCACGAGAGTCCTGGCTAATATGTTCCGAAGTCGAATGATAGAGCAGTAACTGAGATCGTGAAAAGGCCTCAAAGTCTCACCGGACACCTCCACTTTCAGCGAATGACATGTCAAAATGCGACTACTAATCAACGAATAGTGGGTATAGTGACTGAAAGATAAGGGTTAATAACCAGTACCTTGTACTGTTCCAATTACATACCTCTGAAGTGCGATTAGTCATTCTACTGTTAGATTGCTTAAAAACCTAAGTTATTAATTTAAACATAACAACTTATTACCCGATTAAACTATCTACGCTATGACTCATACTTATGGAAGCAAAATACTGTAGGCCTCTATGGTAACCCTCTAGTAACGACGAATCACATCATCAAATTTCTGAACTGTATTCTGGACGTAGATGAAAAATAAACGAAAGAACTGGAGAATTAAAAACATTAGAATACAAACGACCAGATTAACTAAAAATTCATCGAAAAGTGGAATATAAATAAGTAAATGAACGATGATGGAATAACTGTAACTGAACTACAATTCAATAATTTCAGGAAATGTTGTACATAATGAAGAGTGCTAACGAAAACTAATAGTAAAATAACTCAACTAAATGCCGACATGGGCGACTTAAATAGTGAAATTCAGTTAGTAAATCAAAGTTGAAAACAAAATTGATAATGTTGAAGCCAAACTAATCTAAAGTAAATACGAAAAGTTTGAAACCAAAATTAACTAAAGTTGGAAAAGGCCTGGTCCGTATAAGGTACTATTTGAGGTCGGTGCTGTAGCTAGTGGATGTGATATTGAAAAAAAAGCTACATCGTTAGTGATCTCGTTGCAGGGCCAAGCACTAGAATTAGTACAGACTATACCTGTAGAACAACAGGGTTTTTTAAATAAATTAAATTCAAGTCTTGATGTAAAGTAGGGCAGTGGTACTTTAAGTATCCGAACTCATTTTTTTGAAACTGAAATTTGAAGACTGGTACATTTAGCTTATCCAAGTACATTAGAAGAGATTAAAGACCAATTTACCGATCAGAATTTCATTAAAGGCTTTATAGACACAGAACTTCAGAAATAATTACAATTCAGCGGCATAAGATAGAGTAATGAAGCCCTTCTTCGTCATTAGAGATGGAGCAGTGCTGAACATGTCAAGACTAGGGGTGAGAGCATCTCTACTAGTGAGATGATGTCTGACACAAGAAAGATATGCGAAAAGATGTTAGCGAAATTAGCGAGATCATGTCTACCAGTGCATAATGTTTTTGATACAGGACACGTCAAGAGATATTGTAAAGTTAGGTTGGAACAACGACAATCAACAAGGGAAACCAAATCCAATAACAGGACAGTAAGTAGATGGAGGATATTCGAAGACAGCAGCAGTTTACTTCTCCAGGGTGTCATAAATGTTAAAAATAGTCATATAATATTCAATACTGATGTAGTTGTAGATGGGTGAATTTAGCAGGTAGAGCTTTCCAGAGCTAAATCAGATTCAGAAAGGCTTATTGATTCAGTGTTTGCAGCTGCGATATCTGGTATTATTGCACTTGTATATTGTTAGATAAGAACCATCAGACCTAGAGAGCAGGAGTGTTGTGAACCTGCCTTAAAATTTATGCCTTCGGTGATCCTTCAATATAGAACCAGTCCAACATCGGTATTGAGAATTTTGGAGTATCTTTGTGGTAGCTATGTAAGGACTATTTTCGATTGTAATGCTTTAGTATTAGTTATAAACTGAACCCATGTATGGAGCAGTATATAATGAAACATATCCCTTCACTGAACACGGTGTAGTTTTCAAGAAGAGGGCTATAGTTGCATCGTTTATTTGACTTCAATTACTTGTTAAGACGTATGATTAAAAGTAGGCATCCACGAATTAAATTCCAATGTTTCTTAATGAAACTGTCTACTCTTGAGACTTGTTTAGTGAAAAGAAAATTTTAAACTACTTATTTAGTAACATCTAAATCTCGCCAAATACCAAAATTGTCTGACCAAGTAATGATCAATTGTTTGACACATTTTTGAAGTTGATTTTGTATATTCCGTTGCTGGCATCGTTGAGTTGAAACGTGCGTACGGGATAGTGACAGCTAAGGAGAATTGAACAACTTTTTGGGCCTAGGACAATTTTAATTGGGTAAGGATTTTTTAAGTTTATCTTCCAACTATAAAATGAAGTAAATAATGAGGAATTTATATAATATATTTAAAAATTATTCTAATATTAGTAATAGGGCACTCCACCAGTCACCCTTTCTTCAAACTGGCATTCGTTGGTTCTTCGACGAATTTTAAATAATCCTTGATCTCCCCAGTCTTCATTCCAAGAGTTAACCGCCAGCCAGTAGTTGGTGCCATTTTCGACACCCCTACCGAGAACTCGAACGGTTTGTTTTCCATTATATTCATTTGAAGTTTTGAAGTAAACGCCTGAAAATAGATAAAACTTATAGAGACTCTTATTGTTAAATTTGATAGTTACTTTCAAATAGTCAGTTCTTTAATAAACGCTTATCCAATTAGATATTCTTTTTATTTTAACTAATTTTTAATAATTTTACGATCTGAACTCAATTAGACAATTAAAAACTACTGTGATGAATCATTCGCCTTATGATTTTACTGGGATCACTGAATCAACAAAATTAGTTGATCGCATTTTTGGCGAATGCACAATCTTATAACAAAGTCACACCTAGGAGGGCCAAATAAAATTCTGAAGATCACCCCTTTCTAATTCTTCCAATTTGAAAGGAACATTATTGTTACATGATCTTTAGAAGTTTCTTTGCTACCCTGTATATTAACAAATTAAATTCTTTTAGTTACTTCACAAGTCATATACAATTGTCAAACATTTTAATTTTCTTTGCCATTGACAACGGGGGTCTGACGTTTGGAAATATACAGTATTTTCGTGAATTGTGGTGTTATTTCCCAAAAAAAACTGCTTAAACATGATATTATATTTATGATATATTTTCGAAGTAAAAAATGGTTATTTTTTTTTTTGTATTTGTCAAACAAAATTCGAATACAGTGTGTTACGTGAGTCAGCATGAAAGGCCCCTTTGTGCAACATTGTAGCTTATCTTTAATATTTCCTTTCAAGTAATTGATATTTCTGTTTATTCCAAAATTGCTTATTTAGAGGTGAGCTTAATAATCAACAATATTCTATTGTTCAAGTAAAACTGCACGTGTTATTAAGGCCACCTTAGTCATCATGACAGAACCTATAAATTCTTTGTAAAGCTGTAGGAGAGTTGATATTAACACAGATATTAACACAACCATTATACATCTCTCTCCCGCGACTGCAAAATCTTGGCATTATAATTTATTGTAATAATTTTTAATAATTAATTTCAAATAACAATTCAAAGTGTAAAAGTTAAAAAGTGTTATAGTAAAAATATATTTTTTTAAAAAGTTTTTAATTTTGTTATCGACGTAACAAGTGTGTATTTTATCCTTAAACAAAAACAGTCTTAATAGTTTTTTTAAATAATTTTGACTATGATTTTGGTATATACGTAAGTACTTATATCTTAGTAATATGAATGGGTGCAAAAAGTGGTAACTTATGAATAAAAATTTAACAAATCTGACAATTAAAGGGTACCGATTAATCCCCGTGCGGTATCGCTAAATGATTTACGATTAGGAACGTGCCTTATAAAATGTGTTCGGCTAAACTCGGAACTGCGATACGCTGCGTTGGATATGAAAATGATTCGCACGGGCTAGACAAATTGCCTTATTTGACATATTTATCGTGAACATTTTTAAAATATGGTCATTTTCACATCCCCACATTTTTAGATTTTTTGTGAAAATAATTTTAACATCATCATTCATTAGCGAAAATTATATATCAACAACTGCTTCTAAAAATACATTATTTTATTATTTATTATGAAGAGCTATGTATATTTGACCTGTTTAAGATTTTTGACATTTGATAATATGGTTCTCCTGTTTTCATTTCAGGTTTTTTGATATTTCATTGCTATTTTTAACGTTTTTGGTGTTTTTGACATTTTGAAGTTTTAGAATTTTTTGACGTTTTGAGATTTCTGACAATTCTGACATTTATAACATTCTTGACATTTCTGTGATTTCTGACATATTTTTATATTTTTGTCAATTTTGACATTAACGACATATAGGAGTTTATGACTTTTTACATTATACATTTAGGGTGACGTTGCTATTTTTAGAAATTTGTGTTAGTTTTGATGAGTGCTTTCTTATATTTACCCTTATATCTTTTAAAGAAAGCGTTTTAAATTTATAAAAAAAATACACTTTGATTTTCCACACATAGACTTTTTATTTTATCTGCATCAGGATTCGCTTGATTTTTGTAAGAATACATATGTATTTAATTTTCTAATTTGGCCCCAAAAATTAAGAGAATAACATATAAAAATAAGAGTATTATAGTGACAGATCAATAGAACCGATATCATTTTGGGAAATCTATCGTCCCTGTCTCTTTCTTTTTTACTTCTAGAGAAATATAAGTTTGACGAAAACTAAACTTATTTTATACTAATTTCTACAAATTTAGTATTTAGGTGTAATTTAAAGCTTAATTATTGAACACGATTTAAGATTTAATAATCTAATTATTGGTTGCTACCTACATTAGTATGTCATCATTATCGTTTATTTAGTCGGCCTTACAGACACTCTCCTTACACGGACATAGTCCTCTTACCTAGGATCCAGGAACCCATCCTTATTTCTAAATGGTAGGTGTTATGGACAATTTGTTGAATTATCAATTAGTGGATACCATTCAACAAATAAAGGGAAATTTTACCTATTTTATTGGTGAGAACCTTCTCTTAAATATAATATAATAATTACTACAGTAAAAGAATGCAATATGCATGTTAAACAGAAAACCATCTTTTTTCTAAATTGGGTTCTTAAATAAATTCTAATAAGCCGGCCACTTGGCAAGTGAATTCTTAGGTTCTTATAAATTTTTGAACTGACTGTGATATCTTTAGATGTGACAATAAGGCTATGTCCTCAATATGACAACCGCAAACTATTGAATCCATAAAAAAGCATTGTTGTCCTTACTGGGAATTGAATTCCTGCGATTATAGCGATTTTGTGTTTGTCGTATCTTTCAGTTGGTTTGTTTTCGTTCTGCAGTTATCACAGTTTTCACACGACGAAAGTCGCATTTTCAGCTATTTTGTCACATTGCACGCAAAGCACCGAATACCCCCAGATGCAGTTTTTACGTTGAATATAGCCTAATACTGCATACTACAAGTATTTTCATCTTTTATAAGTAAACACATTTGTTGTATTTTTATTGTATATGCTAAAATCTTCCAATACAGAATACAATACCAAAATGCGCACTGATAAAAATTCAAACATTTAGGTGAGGTCTGAATTTCTTTTTTTATAGTAATTTAAAAAAGCTTTAAGCAAACTTACTTCGTTTGATTTGTATGCTCCGCCAGTGACAATGCCACTGATATTCCAATGTCGCCAGGCATAGTAAGCTAGTCCCCCATTACACCCAGAAGAATATGGATAACAACCCATGATATTTTGAGCCGAAATAACAGGCTGTACTTTCGCATCTGAGTGAATGCAGATTCTATCGGTAGTAGCTGACTATAGCAATCAACTTCTCTGTAAATTTCAATTTGACATTGCCATTTTCCTATACATTTGAAATGTAAAAATATTACTTTTTACTTGATAACGTTTGCAATGTTCAATTTATGCTGTAAAGTTAATTCTAAATTCAATCTCAACTAACACAAGTTTGTATTAAATTTTAACTTAATATTATAATTCAACTTTAGTGTTAATTGTAGTTTTTGACTGATGAAGAAATAAACGATTTCGAAAGCTTTCAAAATATAGTTAAAACAGTATACTTTTATATATTGACTGCTACCCGATAGCATTCTAGAATATGTTGTTGTTTCTGTATCTGTATTTACTATGATTGTTAATTTAAGTGAAATTTGACCATTTGGAACAGCATCTTTAGCGAAAAGACCGAAGATATAAAACAAGGAACGACTTAAAATGGTATTAGTAAGCAGTGAGAAGTCAGTTAAATTTCAGTTGATGAGAGGATATCCTGGTAGCATGGGTTCTTGCTTGTTGGAAGATCTTTGGCTAGAGTTATATCAGTAACATGTAATATCCATATTGATAAAATAAAGCATTTGCCAACATATGTGATGGTAAAGAAATAAGCCGTTAGCAGTGTGGAAAAACTGACAAACTCACTTATGTAAAACGGCATTCAGTAAATCATATTTATTTCATGGTATAAAGTTTGATAAAATGCCCATGCTGCAGTTTTTTTTAAACAAATCTTTTAAAATGCTATCTAGAAAATTTATGTGAAATCTTTTTCCCAAAAAGCAAGAGATTTTATAAATTTTACTAACATGGCTAAGGGATTAAATTTTTGAAACAATGATTATGTAAATCCATATGTAAATTAGAAACTCTTTAGATGATATCTTTTGACTAATATAAATATCTGATTTCACACTTCAATAAGTCATAGTCAATAGACGACATAAACTAGTTATTTTCTAATTATAGATTGTGGGAAAATAAACTTTTGAATTTAGTAAAAATTAATGCAAATATTTCTTTATTCAAGTTTGAACACAATATACTCACCCAACAAGAACCACAAGCTGATTGATCGTAAACGTTTTTTATACAATCGCATTTTGACCATTTTGTACGAGTATTGAACGAGTCTGTTATAGTTACAATTTGTCGGTTACGTGTTTCACGACTGGGATGGAATCAAAAATATGTTTTGGTAATGTCTTCGCTCCCAAGAGACTCCGGGATATGAGATAGAGGCGTGTTTTCCGGGAAATTCCTACCGGCTTTCTATAAGTTCTGTTTACCATTTATTTCGTTGATATATTGGTAAGAGTTTTTGTAAGCCAGACTGCTAGAAAGCATCATAATTATACATAATAATATCTTCATGATTCTGCAATAGCAACAGAAACGTAACGTTAACAGTTGATCACTGAAGGAGTGCATAACATTGCAATAAATGTCGTTGGTTCAAAATTAATATTTAACACAGACATTCACGTTCACTTTCGATGACTTTATTTTCACAAAAGTAAATCCACTATTTGTTTACTACAGTGAATTTCTATCGATAGAATTCACACGGCATAAAAATAATATAAACTGAACTGAACTTTGAAATGTACAACTGTACTGTTATAATTAGTATGGAATTCTCTCATATTTTGCGAGGGTTATTTTTTGTTGGCGGAGTGTTCGAGATCGAAGCTTTTTGCCCCCATCGAGAAGTCTGGAGAGTTGCCTTTCTTTTTGTATTATCTCAGCCGCTGGGTAATAGGGTTGTACAGCCAGACCTTGTCCCTCTCTTGGAGCTCTACTGATTTGGCCTTGAGGTCATATCGTGTCTTCATCTGATCGCTGTTGGCCAGCTGTGATCGGGCTAGTTCGTGTATTGCCAGCATGTTCTGTTGGAGTTGGTCGGCATAATCGTTGACTTCTTGGGGCGGTTCTTCTGGTGAGCCTAAAGCCAGATAATCTCAGCTCCTTTCCGAATAGTACCTTGACTGGGGTCCGGTGCTGTTATGGGCGGCTGAGCGATTGACGAACAGGATCTTAGACAGATTTTGTTCTAAGGTTCTGTTGAATCTGTCCACCATTCCGCCTGACTGGGAATGCAAAGGTGTGGTATTCCCAGCATCGCACAGACTGGAATACTTACGGGACACTAAACCTGCTAAATAACTGTTCTATCAGCACTGTCGCTACAGTAGTCACCTCCTGATTGGGTATAGTATATGGCTCAGGTCATTTACTGAAATAATCAATTGCGACTAGAATGTATTTGTTCCCCCTCTCAGACTCGGGTAATGGAAAGGCGACATCAATGGCAATTCTCTCAAACGGGGTGCCCACATTGTATTGCTGCATTCTGCCCTTTGTCCTGGTCTTTGGGCCATTAATGACTGTACAGGTGTCACATTTCCGGCACCAGCTCTGACGTCTTCGAAGTAATTTACCCACTAGTACAGATAGCTTGGGATAGTATTCCTCAAGCTGAAATAGCCTACCTTATTGAATCAATGCTAAGACGTGTTGGAGACTGTATAGATAATTGCGATCGACAAACACTTTATTAACAAACTAATAAAAACAATTCCTTTGTATTTTTTATTCAAATTTTAATCATTTACTCCTTACTATAGCATATATGTTTCACCGAAACAATTTTAAATTTATCTTCTGTGTGATGTGATTTCTTTGTCAGTGACTATGCATGTTTTATCTGGTTGAGAATATTTCAAATACTGAAACTTTATAGTGACTGTGAATAACTTTCATTTCAAGGGTGCCGTACAGTCAATAAACGAAAAAGATTGAAATTTAGTACGAATGCATAGTTTTGTGACCTTATCAGGATTATATCTACTGCATAAATGACGAAATTCCGATTTTGGGGGATACTTCTGGGGAGAAACTTTACAAAAATCTACTCCCTCTTATCTCCCAAACTACGAAGCCTAGAATTTTGGAAAAAGGATAATATAGGGTGTTACTCAAAGTTTAGAGAACAAATAAAGTGAAAAAAGTAAAGAATTGAATGCGAAATATATATTTTTAATTTATTATATAATATATCAAATTAAAGGTTTTGCTATGAGGACACGAATATATTTTTTTCATATTTTATAAGAAATTTGTTTAAAAGATAATAACAAACATGACTCATTCCCCCCTTTTATCTCCAGATCAATAAACCCTAAACTTAAAAAAAATAAATAATTATGGGTCTTAACTTAAACTTCATAGGAAAACTATAGCAAATTAGAGAATTAAATGATTTTTTTTCTCAAATCCATCATGTAATAATGTCAAATAAAAAGTTACTTAAAGAATTAATCTTTAAATGTATGTTTTCATATTTTTAAGTTAATGTATTTAAAATATATTGAGAATATGTATAAAAATCAACGCCTCATCCTTTTATCTCCGAAAATGTTCAGCCTTAACAAAAAAACATTGGAATGTAGGGCCTCAGTTGAACGTTGAAGGCAAGATACAGGGAAAATGATTGATAATGATGTGAAAATCCTACTATTAATGTTGAGGTGCTAATTATAAAGTTTAATGAAAAATAAAAACAATTACTTTTTTTCAAGGGCATCATGTAATATTACTGAAGAAGAGATTTTTAGATTAATTTGTTTAGAAGACAATAACAATTTACAAAAGTCAACAAATTCCTTCTTATGTCACCAAAACTGTCTAAGTCTAAGCGTAGAGCCAAGTCTAGTGGGATCGACGCACTTCTGTCAAAAAAGAAACGAAAACGAAAATTCATTTTAGTACCGAAACTAACACAAACCTGGAACTGTAACCTGACACTAATCTTAGATAATTACAGCACTTGTAAGAAAGGTAAGACATTGCTACTTTTACACTTTCGATGAAGTTGTTGAGGGATTTTTAAATTTACATAATACTATTAAAAGTTAGTTTCCATCAAATTGCTAGAACACCATCCTCTAAAACCTCATCAAATTCTTAAGTCATGAAACGAATAGAATAAACGGAAGTGGTAAATATCTAAAGAGGGCTATATTCTTACTCTTGTACTCTTACTCTCAAGGCATGAATTTCGTTTTTGCATAGTACCTTGTAGTCAACTAGCAATTTTTAGTGAGCACCTTTAGACAGTAATACAAGAATTAGGAATAAGGAACACCGAATGATTTTAATTTTGTCTGGTGTAAGCCTTGTCGTACAATTTGGAATAAATTATAAAAAAATAAGGATTAGTTTTTCCTAATTGTAGCATTAAAAATTTGTTTAACACTCACGTGTAAATAACAATATTGTCATCATAAAGAATAAAGACCTCCCGCAATTCGTAATAGATTTGTCAAGACACTGCCTAAAAAGTGCCTATTTTATGTATAACAACAGCATATATAAACAAACCGACGGAGCCGCAATGGGGTCCCCACTATCACCAGCGGTGGCAAATCTTTTTATGACCTATTTCGAGAAAAAGGCACTACAAACAGCAAACCTGAAACCAAAGTTATGGCTAAGATACGTCGATGATGTATTTGTCATATGGCCTTTTGGTAAACAAGAAATCCTCAAGTTCTTTGAGCACCTAAACTCTATACACCCCAGGATTCAATTTACACTAGAACTTGAAGAAAACAACCAGCTGCCTTTTCTCGACGTTCTCGTAAGAAAAAACCCCAAAATGGACATTTCGACCACACCGTATATAGAAAGCCGACACACACGAACAGATATTTAAACTACAAATCTCATCACAACCCATCTCAAATACAGGGAGTTGCCAACACGCTAATTTCAAGATCCATACGACTGAGAGACGACAATAACAAAACACACGAATTAAAACAGATAACTACAGCTCTACGACAAAACGGATACACAAACCATACTATCAAAAAAGCAATAGCACAACAAGACCATGAGCCAAAACCAAAAGATGACCTCACCGAAAAACCAAAAGTCTTACCAACCAAGGGGTATATAGTATAACTTGCGGAACGTGCGATAAGGTATACGTCGGACAAACGAACAGGAGAATTTCAGCCCGTTTAGAGGAACACAAATTAGCTATCAAAAATAAACAAACGACATCGGCCCTGTTCCAACACCAGCAACAATCGGGCCAAAAAATCAATTTCAATAGTTGTAAACAGATTTCACAAACTCCTCACTACAAAACCAGACTAATACGAGAAGCTATTGAAATTGAGAAAACTGGACAACTAAATAAAAGAGACGACGCCCTGCACCTCTCTAATACATGGAAGACAATTATATCAAAACATCAAAATAAAACACAATTAGCTACGAAAAATACAAACCCGTCAACAAGCAAAACACCCGACACGGCAGCGAAGGAGGCGGAGTCAATACCGACCAATCAGACGTGATACGACCTCCGACGGAGACATATAAAATAAACAGCTTAGGCAGATCACCTCTCAGTTCACCGTAACTATGCATTGAGAATGCCAAGTGAGACCTTTTATTTTTCATGGCATGGCTTTGATTATAGACAGATATTTTTCAGAATTAAACGCTCTACAAAAGTGTCCATTGCGTAACTCACACCGGCGAGATAATACGGGCCACTAAATCTGATTTTTAACGAAATTCACATGTTGTCTCTTAAATGACAAGATCTACAGGAAAGTTGTAGGATATTCAATTCCTCCAAAAAATGTCCTTTGAACCGCATCGCTAAGATCAATATTAAGCGAGATATTAAGTCTTGAATTGATTTTTCTGTTATTTTTTAATACGTTTGAATAAATTATTGGCGAAAATGATTCTATTTAAGACTTAATATCTCGCTAAATATTGATATTAGCGATTTGGTTTATAGGAGCTTTTTTGAAGGAAATTGAATATACTACAACTTTCTCATTTTTCTTGTAGCTCTTGTCAGTTATGAGATAATTGGGAAGAAACCCTAATTTCGTGAAAAAAATAGGTATAGTGGCCCGTAATACCTCGCCGGTGTGAGTTACGACTTGGTCGCAATAAGCACTTTTGTAGAGGGTTCAATTCTGAAAAATATCTATCTATAGTAAAAGCGAGCTGAGCTATAGAAATTTAAAAATAAGAAAATCAGTTTTTTTGTATATTTTCAATGGGAAATTTTTACACTTCTTGGTATTGGTATATATAGTAAAATAATTTCTCAACAATTGTAATGCGAACATTCATGGGAAAGTATCCAATTTTAAAGTACATAATTGTTCTAAAAAACTACATTTATGATTGCATTGTTTATTCATTTACTTCAACTTTGTTACAAGATACATTAACTCTATTCTCTAAGCATGTCCTCTTTATGACAACCCTTAAAACAAGGGATATTTTTCAAACTTTCTTGAAACTGACCATCGAGTAGGAATTTATTATCTTTGATAACTGTTCTTTGAACCCAATAATGTTTATTATAATCTCAAACGCGGCATGGCTGGTTCCTGCTAAAAGCACGAACAGGTAATTATGCGTCCATAAACACCCTTGGCAGTTATCCATTCTTAATAGTATTCCCTAATTTCTTTAGTGGATTTCTAACCAGCAAAGACAGGCCTATTTTTCTATATTTTGGGAAAAAATCTCACGGAATTTGAGATCGAAACCAAGCTCCGGCCTTGTGCGACTCCACCAAGTATAACATTGTCGCGTTAATTCACATCTTGCCCTTGTTGTTTTCTGTTAATAAACTATTTTTGTAATTTAACTTAACTCAACTTGTCTACAATAGTATCAATAAACCTATATGGTATGCAGATATTTTATCTTTTAATTTCAACTACCTGCAATCCTTTAATTGACATTATAGGAAGGTAAAACCTTGGCAGAACTTAAGAACACACCAAGTTCATACACGTACGTGTATTGCGGATGTAACAATATCTGTACTTTATTGCATACTCTTGTCTTTAATTTAACAATAACAAATAAAAATAATTTAGATAATCCGTTAGTTTTGAAATGTATAAAATGTTTAAATCACATTATTTGGTCATTATGTTACTAGTCGTTGAAGACTTTACATTCTTCTGAACACAGGACGACGTATTGAAACTAGGTGGAGCCCATCATTAGTTGCCCTACTTGAAAAAAATACCGAAATCTTTGGAATAATTACACCATACGTGTCAAGAAGTCTATATATTTCAAGGTTACTAAACATTTCAAGGTATAGGCCAGACCCGTTCTCAGGGACAATTATAAGAAAATTTAAAATTTGAAATTAATGTGTCTGACATTTCTGACAATATTTCGCGACCTGACACGAAAAAATTCTGAAAATCTTAAAAAATGATAAAGCTCGTTTCAGAAAGAGTTTTCTTCAGAAATTTTTGTGAGGCTTCTTGGTAAAACTTCATCTGCCAATAATACAATTAAAGTGTTTTGATTTTTTCAGAAATCTTGATACAGTCTTAAGGGAAGACCTAGAAAAAACCTTGTAACCCTTATTGAAAACGTCCAATAGAGTTCCATACAATCTATAGAATCTGTAATATTTTGAATACATTATACTAGGAAAACAATTTTGCCAGATAAAGATCATTTTTGGATCTATCGGAATCCGTCTGCTACTTCATATAGCTAGTTTTCTTTACTGTAGTTAATGGGAGTTTAATATTTTCCGTTATCATATGGTGTCTATATGGACGTAATCTGTGGGAATGTAACTATTTAGAATTATGGAGCTTCAGCGTATTTTCGAATACAGAGTAAAATATATTGTTAGTGTTTTTTCCATAATCAGTAATAGTCCATTTCCTGTAGTATTTTCCCTCTAAATTTTTTATAACTGCACCGATTTGACTGACATTTGTACAGTCGGTAGGAAATTACACAATATATATATTTTATATTATTACTAACACAATTAACTTTTTAAAAAAACTTTTTATTTGAATTACAAAATTAAAACTTGAAAATAACAAAATTGAATAAAATATAACTTAATGAATTTAAAACACTTAATGACGCTCGCTGTCGTCGCATGTGAATTTATAATCTTGGTTTTGCAAGCTAAGCATCAGCAGATTACACGTGCGAGGAAGCGAAGCGTTGTCCGTGGGAATTGCTATATCGTGAAATATGAGATGTAATACGATATTTATGAGAAATGATTATTATATTGTTGCTATGATGTAAATATTCTAAGTGTGGTTTATGACGGATATAACAACTCCCCTTACCAACAAAAAGTTGCTGTGTTACAGGAACTTTTTTTGTATAAAATAAGTACGAAAGCAAATCAGGAATAAAAATATTATGCTAATACAAATTTCCAAAGGAATATAAAACATAAGGTAATTAAAATAATCAAAACAATAATCTAAAGATAATAATAAATTTTCATGCACATTATTACATAAAATATAATGATTAAGAATATAAAACATAAAATAATGAAAATAGTAAAAGAGAAAACGTAATAATCAAAATTTACAAAATTATTTATTTGCTTGAAGTTCGATATCTTCGGCAGTTTTCTCCTCTAGGATAGGTCTTAACTTTGGTAAAAGTCTAGACAGTCTATTTTGTGATGACTTCGTAGGGTTTTCGTCCTTTTGGCCTGTGTGACCACTGGTCCAAAACGTTTTGAGCACGAAGGCAGCGATAATAATGACTATGGAAATTATGGTGGCATATGTAAACCACGAAATATTTTTGTTGACGAATGGTTGGTTAAAGAGTTCGTCCAACTCTTTCGAATACTCGTTCAACTTATGATTGGCGATGTTCAATTCATCCACATTTAAGTCGTTGAGCTTTAATGGTTTCAGCTCTGGGACTTGAATTTTCTCTGAAATTGTGTCACAACAATTGAAGGGGATGACAACTGGCTGGTAATTGTCTATTATGTTGATGGGTTTGAATGCTTCTGCTTGGACTTTAGTTATTCCAACAAAAGCACTGCATTCGCTCTGTAATTTTAACAAGGAATTGTTCGTAATTGTTAGAGTCTTTGCACTAATATTTGGACAATTGATTGTGATGCGGAGAGGTTCCGCAACCATGACTAACCATACGTTGGTTTCTAACTTTTGAACATGGTAGCCTTGGGCGAGTATCACTGCACTTTTACAATTATCTGGTACGGTTTTAAAGTTTTTGAGGAGTTGGGCTTCACACAAAGCACTTGAGTCTATTGGGTACGCATAAAGTTCTGAACACAATTTCTTCCGGATCGTTAATGGTTTGCACTCACTTAAGTCTTTAATGGGGATATACAACAAAGAATCATCGTTTTTGGCAATATAATTTTGGGTAAATAACAGTACATGATGCAAGCCAGTTCTATCATCGTAGACGGGAATAGGATATAGACGGAAAGCAGTGAATGATTGTTGTTCGATTAAAGGTATTCTTAATATAAAAACAAGGTCTGAGTCTGTTTGAAAAGCCTCCAATTCAGTGATTTCTAAATATCGCGCAATACTCGAATATTTAACAGGTAGAGGCAAATTATTCTTTACGAGGTTTTGCGATATTTCCTGTAGGGCGGTTATGAACTGTTCGGGGGTTAAAATAGAAGTGTGAATAATTTTTAAACGGGCGAATGTAATTGAGTTTAACACGTCGTTTAAGCTATCTTCTGAGAATAAGTAGTTTTCCATAAGTCTTTCAGACATTTCTAAAAATGAAAGTTTAGCTTCCACGTAAGTCATTTTATCGCTTAGTTTACGTATAGTATTTTCAATTTTCCGAATATTTTCATTGAACGCTTTTTCGTCAAGTTGGATCTGTTGTATAGTATTGTTAAAGTTTTTTATCAATGAAGTTGTTACGCTAATTTGATTTTTCAAAAGATTTTCAACTTGAAGTTGTCCCTGATTTAATCTGTTGATACTGTTTGTGAAATATTCCCCATCAGCGGCATCTAGATTGCCAGTTATTGCTTTGAAGATTGTACCAGCACCATCTATTAATCCGCGTTTATATCTCCTGGTATCCATATGAATTTCACTAAATTTGCTTTTTATGGATTTCGAAATTTGGTTAAGTAGATTTAAGTGAGTTTGGACGTCGGCACGGAATAGGTTCATTGAGTTGAGATTATAAGAAATAGATCTTGTTAATGTGTCAAGGAGTCTGTTATTAGTAGTGAAGACTTGTTCAAGAGCTGAAAGGTTTTTATGAACTAAAAGTGTCCATTTGTAATTTGAAACGTCAATTCGTGCTTCCTCGTGATAGTAAATTCCTATTGTGTTATTTATGGTTTTTATTTCGAACTGGGATGCTGCTGATCCGAACAGCAGGATGACCCTGTAAACAAATTAGTCTTCTATGAATGGTTTCATGCGATCAAAGTTTACTTTCGTATTTTGGTTAGTTCGAGGGTTTAATAGAGTTGCTGAATTTTTATGGATTTCTAGTATTTCGAAAGGTCCGTTAAACTTGTTCTGTAGTTTGTCTTTAAATTGAGATTCTCTTATGTAAACTTTGTCACCTACTTGGTAATTAGGAGGGTTTCCCGAAACATGTTTGTCAAATCGGACTTTGGCTTTTTGTTTCTGTTGTTCTGTCCTTTCGCGGGCGATCTTATAGTAATGGGAAATTCTATTATTGAGGTCTCTAATATATTTGGTAATCAGGTCTTTTTCGTTGTATAAAGTCTCTGGGGGTCTGCTGGAAGTGTGACCGAAGATCAGTTCATAGGGTGTGAACCCATGTGTCTTATTGGCAGAGTTGTTATATGCGATTACCGCATATGGCAAAATATTAAAAGGGTGTTCATCGGGATGTTCTGCTTTATGAATTCGTAACATATCTAGAAGAGTAGAGTGAAACCGTTCCAATGATCCATTGGATTGCGGGTGTCCAACACTTGAATATGAAAGTTTAATATCGAAGAGTTTACACAGATCTTTAAGTAGGGCGTTATCGAATTCGCGACCATAGTCGCAGTGTATTCTAATGGGTGTTCCGAAATGTTGGAAAAATAAGAGAAGAGTATTGACTACTGTTTTAGCAGACTTGTCGGTGATTGGGTATGCTTGGGAAAATTTGGTTAACTCGTCTCGTATGGTCAGGGCATAGTTTTTGTTCGGGACTTCGAGGATGTCAATGTTAAGTCTTTCGAATGGAGTTCTTGGAGTTTCGGTAATTACCAGAGGGCTATCAAGGTTTTTGCGAAATGTTTTAGCTGTTTGACATATTCGACAGTTCTTAATATAATTGTCAACATCTTTTGTAAGACCCTGCCAATTATATTTTTCCCTAATTCGCCTAATTGTTTCATTAATACCCCTATGTATGTTGGTTTTTCCGTTATGAAACTGTTCAAGAATTATCGGCACTTGATCTTTTTCGATAGTTTGAGTTATGTTTTGACAAACTTTCCTTTTTACGTTTAATTCTGCAAAGATAAACGAAAGCATTTCTAAAATAGGTAATTCCAAGTTGTTCTCGACGCAACAGAGGTCTAACTCGGTCAGTACATTTTTGCTTTTAAATATTGAAGCAAATAGAATCTCATTTACGGTTTCAGGATTAGATGGTAAGGGTATAATATAATACCGTCTTTTTCTAACACTTTTACTGGAGAATACGTTAATTTTATATCGTTCGAAGTCGGCATTTTCTTCAAAGATATCTTCCAGGATTTTGTGGTGAAAGTCTTTAAGATTGTCGGTTTGAAAGAAAACTAGAAGGTTTTTATTTTCTCTGTCAAGAAGTTGGCAGTTAGAGTATTGTATCTTACTATAGTCAATGAGTGAAACTGTTTTGTAACGTTCTACGAACGTTCGAAATTCGGTAAATATTAGGTTATCGTCGTTATTTGTTTCAGGTTCGTCAGAGTCGGTGTCATCGTTTTCGTTAAGGGGGTTTATTGGAAAGTATTGAAGATTGTTGGTTGATTGGAAATGGATGCATTCATTGAAGTGAGTTATTTTAATGCGCGAAAGGGCGTCGGCATTTTTGTTGACTTTACCTGGCTTGTATATGATTTCGTAATCATATTCCTCAAGTTTGAGGCGCCATCTCGCGAGTCGACTACCCGGATCTTTGATAGAAAAGAGCCACGTTAACGGGCGGTGATCGGTCAGGAGTTTAAACTTGCGGCCAAAAATTATCGGACGAAAGTGTTTGACAGCCCAGACAATGGCCAGTAGCTCGCGCTCTATGGTGGAGTATCTAGTCTCTGCTTTGCAGAGAGTTCTAGAGGCATATCCAATGGGCAGGTCTTTGCCTAAGCACTAGCGTCTGTAGTTAGAAGAAAAGGTTCGTTGAAGTCGGGATAGATCAAGATCGGAGTGGACGTGAGAGCTTGTTTTAATTTGTTAAAGGAGTCAACACAGTCTGAATTAAAATGAAATGAAACGTCTTTTTCAAGCAGTTTTGTAAGAGGTTTGGATATTTTGGCAAAGTTTGGTATAAATCGACGGTAGTAGCCAGCTAGACCAAGAAAAGATTTAATATCTTTCTGGTTCTGCGGTTGGGGGAAGTTAAGTATACATTCGACTTTGGACGGGTTCGGTTTTACTCCGTCCTTTGTAATGAGGTGTCCTAAATATGTGACCTCCTTGCGGAGAAATTCGCATTTATCAGGCTGAATCTTAAGATTTGCCTTCCTAAGTCGTTTGAATACTTCAGTCAGTCGGGCCAAATGTTCGTGTATAGTTGGTGAGTAGATGATTATATCGTCCATATAGACCAAGCATCTCTCGTTCTGAATTCCGATGAGAATGTTGTCCATCACCCTTTGAAAGGTTGAGGGGGCATTCTTCAAACCGAAAGGCATGCGAACGAATTCAAAATGACCGTTCTCTACAGTAAAAGCGGTTTTTAGAATGTCCTTCGATTCGATTTCGATCTGGTGAAAGCCAGAAGCAAGATCTAGTGTAGTAAAGTATTGGCATTTGCCAAGTTGGTCCAGTAAGTCCGATATGTTAGGTAAGGGATACTTATCGTCTACTGTGAGTTCATTAAGTTTACGGTAGTCCACGACTACACGCCACTTTTGTTTGCCGGATGCGTCTTGTTTTTTTGGGACAACCCACACAGGGGAAGACCAAGGGGAATTTGAAGGGCGAATGATACCTTGTTCTAACATTTTTGAGACTTGAGTTCGAACTTCCTCCTTATGGATTTGGGGGTAGCGATAAGATTTGGTGAATATGGGTTTCGAGTTATTTGTATCTATAGAGTGTTTTATTTCGTTAGTGAAACTAAGATTGTCTCCTTCCAGATAGAAAATGTCCGAGAAATCGATGCAAAGTTGTTGGATTAATTCTGCCTCCTCCTCGTTGAGATGTTCGAGTCGAAGTTGTTTATGAATTTCTGTTAGTCTGTCTATGTTAGAGTCGTTTCCGAAAGAGATTTGTTCGCAGTGGTTAATAGAAAGATTCTGAATGGGTTCTAATTGGATTTTGTTGAAATTTATAATTTTTGGGCTAGCGTTTGCATTTAAAATAGAAGTGAAAAATTCACCCTTGTCATTAACCTGGACTAAAGCGTTTGGTAATCTTACATTTTCTATTACGGTGGAAGTTAGAATGGCCTCTGTATTTCGTAAATTGCATTTAAGTTTAAAAATGCGTTCTGTCCGCGGTTCGATACTGATGATATTAGGAACTGTTTGGTCGTTTATATGTGGTTGGATGTCGGTTGATAATGTATCTTCAGTAACTTTCATGAGTGGGATGGTTTTGAAATTTGTGACGAGAACTTTCTTATTAAAGTCTATTACACAATTGTAATGCTCCAGGAAATCGGAGCCTAATAGGCCATCGAATTCGATGTCTACATTGCATATGTAGACTTTGTGTGGATCTGTTAGACTGAACGGGACTAAAGTAGATTCGTTTATGAGAATTTTTTGATTAGTGATACCTTGTATCACAACGTTTTCAGGAGATCGGTTGGGAAATTTTTCACAAGTTTTGGGCTTGAAGATTGATAAGCCTGCTCCTGTGTCGATTAACAATTTGTAAGTGTTAGAAGCGTCATTGATGTAAAAGAGGTTCTTTGAGTTAACTGAAAGTGCGGGGCTTATAGGAAAGCGTTTTCCGGGAAGTTGAGGTTTGGATTGAAGCTGTCTTTGAAATTCATTGTCTCGAATTGGGACTGAAGATTGAGGATTTGAGTGTCCGGTGGTTTGTCTACGGTGAGAACCGTTTGAAAATTTTGCTGAGAATTATCGGGGATATCAGAGCAGAATTCAGGGTAATCATGTTCATAATTGTCATAACTTTGAGCCTGAGAGGAATGGAAATCGTTACCTTGTGGCACCGTATCGTAATAGGAGTATTCATCTTGTTGAGGGTAATCAGAGTCATAGAAATTGTTGGACTGATCGTTTGTGTAATTAGGAGTGTTATAGAAATCTGACTGGTTAAAGTGATGGGCCCTTTGTTGCTGATTTCTGAAAAAGTTTGGATTGGGTCGAAAGCTGTTAGGACCTTGATTTTGTCCGCTAGTTGAGGGTCGATTTTGTTGAAATTGTTGTCTGTTCTGGTCAAAGTTGGGTCTCATTTGGTTTGCGGGCTGAGAAAATTGATTAGGTCGAAATTGTTGGAAATTATTATTGTTAAAATTCGAGTTTGGCTGTTGTTGCCTTTGTCTAGTTAAGCATTCGCTAAATGAATGCCCTGTTCGTTTGCAAAACGAGCATTGCTTAATAAAGGTTGTAGGGTTTGGTCGTTTTTGTTGTTGTTGATTACGTGTCAATTGAAACTTTTGGTTTTCTAAGTGACACAGTTGTATCTCCCGTTTTATTCTAGAAACAGCAGTTATAATGTCGTCAGGGTTGCTGGCACGTATAATTTGTCCTATTTTCGGCTCAAGACCTTTTAAAAGGCTGTTCAGAGCCATAGAGTCAATGAGAGAAATTTGTGCGTCTTTTTCTTTTGTGGTTATGTTTTGTTTATTGACAGCCGCGTGCATTTTGGCTTCGTGTGTTTGAAGGCGGGCTGCGAAAGTTAATGGGGACTCATTGGGAAGTTGCCGCATTCTCTGAAGATCTTGGATTAATGCAGACAAATCGCGTGAATCACCAAAGTGTGTTTCAAGAAGCGTTTTGATATCGTCCCAAGTTGATGGGTTCCGGGAATTTACAAGTTCGGCGGCACGGCCTCTCAACTTGTTTTTTATGTGAAGGATTAATAAGGCTATTTGATTAGCAACAGCCATGTTGTGTGCTGTTGTGCAAGAGCTAATAAAACTGTTAAGGAAAATGGGATTCCCGTCGTATTCAGGAATAATCGCAAATATCTCTGAAATTTTGTAAGGTTCTACCGTTGGGGTTGTGGCACCTTGTCTAGTCGTTGCCATTTTGTATTTAGAATACGGTTATTGCACAATATTTAAAAAATTCAACAATACAAAAATAATAGCAATAGCAGAATGAGAATTCTACTATCAGATTAGAATATATAAAATGTTATAAAAAGGGATAATAATAATTTGTTGTAAAAATATTTAAAACCTTGTTAATATATTGCGAAATATTTTATCGATATATAGTGTAAGGGAATGGTAAATTAGTAAAAAAAAGAAAATCAAAAATCAATAAGTCAGTTCAAAAATAAATAAATATGCTAAAATAGATTGTCTTTGATGATAGAAATGTTCGATCAAAAATAAAAATAAAAATAGTGATTAAGTGTAAATTCAACGTGATTCTTACAGTATAAATCTCGGCATGGACTGTTCTGTGAGGACCGCACTGGTTAGCCTGGCTTGTTCCTGGTGCTGATTTACTCGCAGTTGTGTCTCCAGCTCGAAGGTCGTTGTTCCACAAAGGTTTAGAAACCACCACGACGAGTGAGAATTCTTCGTGTTCTTGCCGTGTTGGAACAATCCTACTGACTGCGCCAATTTTTATATTATTACTAACACAATTAACTTTTTAAAAAAACTTTTTATTTGAATTACAAAATTAAAACTTGAAAATAACAAAATTGAATAAAATATAACTTAATGAATTTAAAACACTTAATGACGCTCGCTGTCGTCGCATGTGAATTTATAATCTTGGTTTTGCAAGCTAAGCATCAGCAGATTACACGTGCGAGGAAGCGAAGCGTTGTCCGTGGGAATTGCTATATCGTGAAATATGAGATGTAATACGATATTTATGAGAAATGATTATTATATTGTTGCTATGATGTAAATATTCTAAGTGTGGTTTATGACGGATATAACATATATATATATATATATATATATATATATATATATATGGTGCCTATGTGTGCTTTCACCCTTCGGGTGCTTGACACCCAGCTCGGAGGTTGAAATTTTTACACTCAAAATAACTGATAGAGAATCAAATTTTAAACAAAAAATGTCGTATAAATATTTTTCGGTAGATCAATACTTTTTGAGTTATTCGCACTTGAAAAGGTATATTTTTCATTAAAAAAGGGGGTTTTAATGGTTTTTAAAGAATAACTCAAAAATTAAGAATGTTATTACACAAAGTGTAACAAACCATAATAAAGATTATAAAAAAACAATGGAACTAATTTTTTACTGAATTTTCTAAATACAGTAGGTACTAAGCGATTTATCATTGGTTAAATATTACTTTTTATTTTTGGGGTACTATTCTCTATGTATTTATCCTCAAATAACTGAAAATGGAAAACTTTCGATAAAAACTCGTATAAACTTGTTTAAAGAGTTTGAATAAATTTTTGAAATGAGCCCTGTTAAAAGTCATTATTATTAAACCAACGCGAGATGTGATGAACAAACTTTGGAGTACTTTAATTAAAAAAAAAACAAGCAATATAAGTAACACTATTTGTCTGAGAATTAAAATTAAAGGCATATCTTCGAAAATGTATTTTATTTTAGTGCTATTTACTAGGTCCAAAAGTTTAACTGGTTTAGAATGAGCATTTTTCGAAAAAAATCATGTTTAAATTATATTTTTTTGTATTTATCTCAAAAAATTGCATTTTTCCAGAATAAATCTAAAACTATAAAAGAAAGGTAAAAATTGGTAGAATAGAAAAATGTAGCTTTTTCCTAAAGACATCTCAGGTTTTTTATTTTTGTTGTAACTTGAAAATAACTTTAAAACGGCTTTTTAATGGACGCTGTAATTTAAAAATTCAAGGAAAAAAATTGGAGAACGTAAAAAATTTATATTTTGGAGGATTAACTTATTTTCATTATACATAAATGCTTTGTTCATGGTATATTTGAAAACCTGCTGACACACACACACATACCAACATGGGTGGTTGTCAAGGGTTGAAAATAAGCAACCAATCAAAAAATATTTTACTGATTAGTAAGGAATTTATTTTGGGATATAAATGTACATTTAAAGCTTATGAAGTTGTTGAAAAATATTTTTTATATACTTTTGGCATAGGGGGTAGTTTTTGAGGGTTGAAGTGTTAGATTTAACCAAAACTATTTTATAAAAGCAGAGTATTAAATTGTATGTGATATAAATTGACTACTAAAACGTTTGAACCAGTTAAAAGATGTTTTTTAATTATTTTTGTTTAAGAATTCTCAAGAGTTGAAAATTTGCACAAATCCCATTATTTAACAGAATTAAAATCCACAATATGCTTTAATATTGATTTTTAATTTTTCTAATTACGGGGTGGGTTTACCCGTTAAATATTAAAAGATCACCTAGCACGTATATAACTTTTGAAGAGGGGGTAAGATAAGCCTAATTTCAAATTTTTAGCAAAATCGATTCTGTTAGAAAGATTTACCTGTTTTTATTCAGAGTAAATGTACTATAAATGTTTTCTATTTGTAAGAGATATAGTCAGAATATAGAAACATGTATGGATATATAAGTGGACTGACAGCGACAAAAACACATTAGGTTCCAATACACCTCTTTTATTAGAATCTATAGGAGTTTTTCATAGGAACTATGCCGATTTAGGCCTGTTCAAAAGGAAATGACTATTACTAATTTCAACTTTAATTATGGGCAACTACGAAAGACTGAATTCTATTATACCATTAGCAGTAGTAGAGAAGCACTTTTATTAATAAAAATTAAACGATATTAGTTTCGTTTTGTTCTTTTATTTTTTTATGTAATCATGAAAGTTTGTTTTATGAGCAAGGTCCTCCAGACATGTTTAGAAATTTTAGGCTATTCGCATTGACGTTTCTGTGTGTAATATTTGTGTTAAATAATTCGTACATTTGGAGCATAGAGGTTTCTTCAATATAAATTTATTACATACACAAGGAATTTTATTATTGGAAATTTTTAAATTTAAGCTGTACGTTTTGGTTTTGTATTTGATATAATTGATTTTACTGTTTTTCTGGTTTTAAATGCATGTTTAATATTAAATCTGTTGCTCTATTTCCCAAAGATCTCTAAGAATGTTGTTGTAAAGTGATTGTCTTCTGTTTGTGAAGGCAAACGAACAAATTGGTTTCATTTAATCATAAAAAGTATTACTGAAAACAGATTTAATGACTCAAGAGTTAATACTAAATATGAAATATTTTTTGTTACTAATGACAGGGTAATAGTTTTTAATGCATACTACCCTAGGTTTGGTTGTCCATATCTTCATTTCGTAGATTAATTAAAAGGCTTCTATTGCTGACTCAGTAAAAGTACTATTTATAAATAGTTTTTTTATGATTTTCTTATTTATTCTTTGTTTATGTGGTACATATTAGGGTTAAATGTATTCCTGTAGGGTTAAGAGTTAGAGTAGTTTTAGCTAATTTTTGTTGTGTGGCGGCCAAACTTTATTCCTATTTAATTTATTCGTATTTTTTTAGGTTTTCATATTTATACTTAATTGCTAATACGTTGTATTCTTTGCTTATAAAGACGATTTACCATTACTAGTAGAGAGACAGAAATATAAACTTTAAATTTAATTTGATAAATATGCTTATGTAAAGTAAAGGCTAGGACAACATTGTTCAATGAAACGTTTCTCATATTCTCTCATAGTAAATTCAGGTTTATATGGCTAGAGTTATTATATATGTAGAGATGATTCATTAAAACTAACTACCACTCTGATGACTACGTTGACAGAAACTAAAGCAACTTAACAAATTGATAAATTTCTTTCCAATAACTCTTTCTTGTACAGAAGAAAAACATTGAAGAATTAATTTGGCCCAGAACAATCTTAAAACGGAAGGACCTTTTAGGGTTAATTAAGTTTATGGTACAACCATGAAATGAAACAAACATTGAGGAATTTTTATAATTTATTATAAATTTATTCTGAAATTACAAACTGGGCATTCCACCAGTCACCCTTTGTTCAAACTGACATTCGTTGGTTCCTCTGCGAATTTTAAATAGTCCTTTATCTCCCCAGTCTTCATTCCAAGAGTTAACAACCAACCAGTATTTTGTACTATTTTCTACACCCCAACCGATTACTCGGACGGCGTGCTTTCCACCATACTCATCTGAAGTTCTGAAATAAACACCTGAAAACAGATTCAGTATACTCTGGGTCCAGAATATCTTCGGAACATAGGTCTCAGTTAAATATTTACTTATTTAATAAACAGTTATTGAGTATATATGTCCATTCGGATTTCACCCCATATTATGCTGTAATATTTAAAGCTTTTATAACTTGTAATGGAAAACAAAGGTTACTAGGGCAATTTCGAAAAAGAATTAAGATTACTGGCTGTTATTTATCGGAAGCCTTTATCACAAAAGTTCTAATATACAGAAATTTTTGCAATGTGGTCAACTAGTTTTTCAGGAATCAAATGCGAAATGAATATGTAGAAGGGAAAATTAGCTCTCAGAGCCGGCAAAATCAGGAGTCGCCTTTGTGTAACGCTGTTTCTTAGGATAGAAAACATACGAAAGAATTCGTAAGTAACTAATACCTATCAAAGCAGTTGATGGTACTTTATTTTCCACATTTTACTATCCATTGACCGCAAGGAATATATTCCAGTCCAGAGCATTCATTATTTGCGCTTCACTGAATTGAGGACATTAGGAATAATTAATGTATGTATTCCTGACATACAACTCAATTTAATATTTTAACGTGAACTGAAGAACTGAATACGGCATCAAGAAGTGGAAACAATAGCTCACAAAAAGAAAATAAATTATTATAATTGCTTTGTTAAATTTTCATTAACCTACGATTCTTTCGTGTGCACTCTATCCCAGGAATCATAAGGTAACGGCTGTACACACAGGACGACTTATAATAATATATATAATGTCTTTATTAGCGAAGTAGCTATCAATTACATCAACAGGTTATACATAAAAAAAAACACAACTAAAAATTATTCTTAACATAAATACATAAACATCTCTTAAATGTATAATAATTTCCAGAATTTTTAATACTATCAGGTAAAGAATTATAAAGGATCAGACCTCCATACAGTGTTGATTTAGTCAGTTTATTACTATTACTATTTGCTACATAAAAGTCTCTTATTTGTCTAGTATTATATTGGTGTATATCGCCGACATGAATTAAGTTGTTGTATAAATATTGTGGTACCATTTTGCATTTAATTTTGTAAATAAAATCTAAATTTTTAAATATAATTCTTTGTTTTACATTCATAAAATTTAAAACGTTTAACATTAACTTAATAGGGGTGTATTTGCTACATTTTAAAATATTTCTCATACATTTATTTTGAATTTTTTGTAACATTTGTACATTATTTTGATTTAGGTTACATAGAATACTTGCACAAAATTCAATGTGGGGTGAAATGAGGCTCTTGTATAACAGAACCTTACAATTAATGTCTAAATAATTACCAATACGGTTAACAAGATACATTTTTTTTGACATTTTGTTCGCAATATAGTTCGCATGTTCTATGAAATTCAAGTTTTCATCTATAATTACTCCTAAATATTTCATTCGCTTTACTTTTTCTAATTTAGTGTTATTCAGGTTAATGGATAAATTATTTGTATCAATTTTATTCAAATTATTCTTAGAACCTACTATCATGTATTTGCATTTTTTAATGTTCACACCCAAATCATTATCACAGAGCCATTCATATATTCTCGTAAGATCTTTATTTATGGATTTGAACATTTGGTTAGGATCGGAACCAGTTAAATATAACATTGTGTCATCTGCGAATATTTCAATTTGAACATGTTGTACATATTTAACCATATCGTTGATATACAATATGAATAGTAATGGACCCAAGACTGTACCTTGGGGTACACCATGTTTTACTTCATTAATTTGAGAAACACTGCTGCCATATTTTACTCTCTGCTGTCTATTTGTTAGGTAGGATTTAATCCATGTAAGGACGTTACCACTTAAACCTATTTTTTCCAATTTTTGAACTAAGATATTTCTGTTAATAGTTTCAAATGCTCGTTTAAAATCCAAAAATACTGCTATTACAATTTTGTTTTCATCTAAGTGTCTTAACCATGTATCACATATGTTTACTATAACTGACTCACATGAATGATTTTGTCTAAACCCAGATTGGTTGGTAATAATGATATTATTTTTCTCACAGTAATTCGAAAGTTGATTTTTAACGATTATTTCTAAGATTTTTTCATATATTGGTACAATATTTATAGCTCTATATTCTTCACAATTAACAGTATTAAAAACTTTTTGTATTGGTACAATTTCTGAAGTTTTCCACGCATCTGGAAATATACCATAATCTAAAGAACATTTGATGACATCATAGAACCTATTACCAATTACAGCAAAAGTATCTTTTATGATTTCAGTAGATATTCCATCTATTCCAGCTTTACGGGGAAGACCATTAACAATTTTTTTTAATTCAGAAAAAGAAATCTCATTAAATTCTTGAAATGTCTCTTCAACAATGATATTATCTAGATAAAACTTAATATTTTTAAACTTGGGAATATTCGACACTATGTTATTAACACTATCAATAAAATACGTATTAAATTTATTGGCAATATCTAGGTCACCGTAGACTTTATTGTTTTCAAAAATAATATACTCACTAATTTTACTTTTATTGTTTGGTAAAACTTTTTGAATTTTCTTCCAAATTTCTGTTTTATTGTTATATTTGATAATGTTTTCTATATGTTTTTTCTTTTCTTTTTTTATTATGGATGTTACTTCATTTCTTTTAGATCTGAAATTGTTCCAATCCTCAGTAAGGTTAGTGAGGACAGCTCTTTTATATAATAAGTTTCTTGCCGTTATTTTATTTAAAATGTTAGTATTTATCCAGTTGTTATCCAACTGATTTTTTTTGATACGAATGTTTTAATAGGACATATAGTACTTAGTGTCGATTTAATGTTATCTGTTAAGGTATTGGCCATTAAATTTACATCAGTTGTATTATTTTGCCAATCTTTATTTAGAAGTGAATTTTGATATTCTGAACTAATATAATTTGCCATACATCTTTTTTAATAATTATTTTTGAGTTACCGCTAGGAGCAACATTTTGAAAATTGACAGAAATAATGAGATGATCACTAATTTTTGGACTCAAATGTACTTTATATTTTAAATTAGGATTATTTGTAATTACCAGGTCAATTATTGTGCAGCTATGTTGCGTTATTCTTGTAGGTTCTTTAATAATTTGTTTCAGTCCGGATTGATAAATAATACTTTTTAATTTATTCGAATAAAATGAATCGTTACTCTGGTCAAGGTTAAAGTCTCCAATGAAAAAAATATCACCATTAAATGAATTGTAATTTTCAATCAATTCTTCAAAATATCTTAAAAAATCTGAATCTTTATTTTTTGGAGGATGATATAATGTATTTATTAGATATTTATTTTTGTTAATTTTTAATTCTAAGGAGACAATCCAACAATTGTTTTCTATACATTCGTTTATTTTTGTAATATAACTTAGTCCCTCTTTAATGTATATTAATACACCCCCTGTACGTCGGTTTTCTGTAATGCAGTTTATGAAATTATATCCTGCAATTTGTAACTCACTATTAGTAACTGAACTATCAATATGTGTTTCTACTAGACAAACAATTAGTGGAGACCAATCTTTAATTAATATGTCAAGTTCTGTTTTGTTATTTAAATATCCTTGACAGTTTAAATATACTATATTTTTGCTAACTATTTGCTATGAGCATGATTTAGTTTTTTCAGACACCCTTTCTATTATTCTCTTATAACATGGACATTCTTTATCTGTTGCTTTATGTTTAGTATCTAATCTTATATTTAATTTTTGTGTGGTATTTAAGCAATTTATACAATTAACTACATCTGACTTACATTCAGAGGTTTTATGTTTTCCTGAGCATTTTGAACACGTTACATCATTTTTACAATCCGAAACAAAGTGATTAAATCGATAACATCCTATGCACTGTATTATATTAAAGTGTTTATATATTTTACAAATTCTCCAGCCAAAATTTAGCTTTCCTTGTTTTATTATATAATCATAAACTTCCATGTTCTTAAGTTCCACCACTACACTACCACAATTTCTTCTATTTTTATTTATATATTTTCTAATTACCCTTAAATTTTCCTCTGCTATACTATCGATATCTTGTAACGAGTTTTGTTTCACCATTTTTTTTACTATTTCTTCGTTTGTTTCATCTATTTCTTTCGCTTCTACCCCAGTTATGATAACTTGGGGGTTTCTGTACTTTGGTTCTTCCACTTTGTATTTGTCACCCAACTCTTGCTTAACTTTGTCCGCTATAATGCCTTTAGAATCTGCATTTGCACAACTCATTATAATACCTCCCTCCTTTATGTTTTTTATATTTTCGACTCCTACTGCCAATGTACCCGATCAATTTTATTCTTAATGTCATTTACTGTTGTACTATTGTCCTGATCTCTTGTTGGTCTTATCATTAGAATTTCTTTTTTCTTGTTTAACACATCTGCATATGATTGTTGTTTGTCTACTTCATTTTTGGTGTTCTGAAACTTCGTAATTATTGCGCTATGCTGTTTAATTAATTCTCCTTGTTGACGAATTGTATCGATGCACTCAGATAATTGGTCTTTCATACCCATCAATACTTGAACAAAGTTGTTGTTCTCACAGTTTTCACATGTATATTTGACACGTTTATTGTTCACAATGACTCTATTTTCCTCTTCATTTATATTGCCGCATTTTAAATGGTATTTCTCATTACACATAACACAGACAACTTTCGGATTATTCCTTTTTATTTCGAGTTTGCATTGTTTACAGCTTAGACCCGTCATCTTGCATTACCAGGCCTGTACTTTTTTCACTATAATAATTTGTAAAACAGATGTTGCGATCTGTTTTACTTTAGGTGTTGAACACAGATGTTTTATTGGTTCAATTATACTTCTACCCCGAATTTACGATATTCCGAAATACCGGGACCGAATTTTTTGTTGTTACCTCTTCGAAGGTTCGACACTAACTAATCATTATCATATGAAGGTTCTCGATTTGAAACAAGATATTGTTATGTGTTCCATGGATTGTAAAATCTGTTAAAGTTTTACTCTGTACAAATCAAGTATTGCATATACATATTACTTATGGTTGTTAGCGCGGCTGGTTAGTATGGAATTGACCAGATTTGGTTTGTCTAAATGTAGTCGGAAAATGTTGTAGTGGTCTTTCTATTTCTTTACTTCTCGAATTCCGGTATATCTATGGCTATGAATACAAGATATTCGTTCACCGTACAATAATTGTTAGAAGGTAGGATTGAGTTAAAATGTTTCGAATGTAATGTATTATTTGTTTTTAACACCGATTTATCTTTATATTACACTCCAAGCGCTAAATGTTGTTTTATTTTCGCTTAGTATAAATGATATGCTAGTTTTATTTCAAATTTGTTACTTCAACCTCAGCTCTAATTCGGTCATAGTTTTATATAGAGAACCCCTTGATGATTTTGTGGTAAATGTTCTTTACTAGTGTTATCTTTATTGTTCAGTATTCAATATATGAAGATATATTTTTGCTGTATTATATAACCATTTCACTACACCTTCCTAAGCGTTCAAAGCTTCGCCAGAAATAGCAATATCTTCACCTAGGTACTGAAACATTTAACGAGGAAGTAAACACTATTAAATAACATTTACTACAAAATCAAATTCGTAATTATAAATAAATAATTTAACCGAATTAGGGTGGAGACCGAAGCAGCAAAACAACAAACAATACCATATCATTAACACTAACTAAATAAAAAAAATATGAGTCCCAAATATTCTGTTACAATCAGAAAATGTGAAGCGTTTAGTAAATAAATCCAAATTTACAAGTGTTTTTGAAAAAATACATTATGATCTATTCTCAGGTAAACGAACCCATTTAACGCAATTCAAAATTAAGGAATTGTGTGTAGTGTGTACTTTATGTTTGTGGCCACGCACATACTGTTGAGATTTCAAAACCTCTAGAAATAAGAAAAAAGGAAGACCAATAGAAAAAACATTTATCGAAAATATGTGGACAAATCAAATTTATAAAGTATTGAAAACCTACAAAATGAACAACTTTTCGCTCAATTTCGTTAATTTGTGGCTTAGATTAATGAACATAAAGCAAAAAGCAAAAATAAACTGTTTCAAATTTGTCCATTTTTATTTATAAAACATTTTCATTAACTGAAAATGTAGATCTTATTAGATCCTATAGAATTACTAAAAATAGATACTGTAGTCCTGGTAGTTCCTTTTGGTGACAAAATTAATAGTAGAACAAAACCAACATCAACGTTTTCTAATGATAAAACATGACTAAATGACATAAAATTCAACATTTTTTATTGTTGCGTTTTTGTTTTTTAACAAAAAAAAAAACGCGAAATATCGGCAACAATTTAGTTTTTTACCTTTTTCACAACATCAACCCATGAAACCGTGTTTGCTACTATGGGCAATGTTGGAGAGAAATTAAAAACTTACAAAATGAGCTACTATAACTCCACTTCGTTAATTGGTTTCTTAGATAATGGAACCTTTATCAGAAATTCCAAAAAATAAATCATCGTTTATATATATTTTTTGCAGCTAAAACATTCTTATTACCTAACAGGGTAGATCTTTTTATAGCCAATTTATGTTCTTAAAACAAATACTGTAACTTCCTTAGTTTTAGCAAACTTTCAGTCAAACCTAAGGAAGACATATTTTTTGAAAGAGCCATATTACCTCACCGGATGCCTCTATAATTAAGAATAAACCAGCGATGGAAAGTAGAGAGTTCATCTAGAGACCCTTCGTCTCAGTTTTCCAAAATTTAAAGTATAAATACATATAGGTATTGAAAATATTTGGCCATTCCGAATCAATTTATCTGGACGAGTCCAAAATTGCTATGAAACTATATCCTTATGATAAATAATCTTAATGCAACTTTTAATTTTAAGCAGACAAATATTTATATTTCTAGCATAATATGGATTTATTTAATAAATTTAGCAAAATGGAATACCTAAACTCCACGTAGATAGACACTGATGATAATGATAATTTTTAATATGCAAAAGTCATACCTATTTTGAATTTAAATAAAAAACGATAAGTTGCCTTCTGTATTCATTGATCTTTTAAAACATAAATAAATAATTGTAGGTTCCTTTGTTTACACTTTCAGTTCATTTCATATTTTATTATTATCATACAGAAATGAAACGCTGATACAAATTGATAATAGTTAATAACAGAAAAAAAATATTGTTCTCAATTAGTTAACAAAGCAATTTTTATGTTGTTGAATTCAGATTCCTGTTAGAATTTTTTTATTAATAAATACTAATTAATGACAAGCCACATTTCTTTACATATTTATGTTTTGATCCTTTATTGAAACATTTACAAATGGAAAAATTGTTTATAACAGCCTTCGGATTTTGCATATTATGATGGCTCCGTCATTATCATCTTTATCTAAATGGGGTTTAGGTATTTCATTTTGCTAAATTTATTATGCTACAAATAGAAATATGTGCCTGCTTCAAAATTAAAATTTGGATTAAGATTATTTATTATAAGGATATAGTTTCACAGGCACCACCCCTTAGCAATTTTTCGATAATTAAATTTCAGATAACTGAAATGAGTGTCTCTAGATCAACTCTTGTACTTTCCAACAGTAGTTTATTCATAACGATAGGGTCATCCGATGACTGAAATTTTGTAAAAAATCCTGGGGCTACAGTGTTTATTTTTAGAACATAAAATGGGTATGAGAGTTTATTGAACCAAGCAACAAATTCAGTACATATTGCTGATTTAGTAGAATATTCATTTTTCTAATAACTCACTGCTAAAGCAGGAAATACGGTTTCATTGGTAGATTTCGTGTAAAAAGCAGGACATTAATTTGTTAGCGATATTTTGAGGATGTATAGCTAAAAAAACAAAATCGTATCCATAAAGGATGTTGAGTTTTATATCAATAAGCCATGACATATCATAGAAAATCATTGGCGTGGGTTTTGTCTACTATTAATTTTGTTATCTATTTTCTGGACTAATTAGAAATGTTAGTTGACAAATATTGATTTATAATAAGATAATAAGTTGATTACAAAAGGTTCAAACAATTTTGAAAAATATAGACACTTTTTAATTTAAACTATGTTTCCATTAGAAAAAATAATTTACTTACCACTTTTGTAATGGATGAAATCTAAATAAATAATAAAGTCTGTTACAACGGGACCGTTTTTCATAATTTCCTCTTGGATTTGCCTTTCATCTAAGGGTAGTCGGTATGCCGATGCACCGTAATGAAGGTCATTTTCCAGGACCACTGAGGTGTTGGCACATTTACTTCGACAAGCTGGTGTTTTGTATCTTCTTTCTTGACATACTGGTCTTGGTCCAGTAGCTTCCTGGTGTTCACATGGCGGGAATGGGTATGGTTCACATCCCTAAAGAAAATTTAAGAGTAATGTTGAACAGACTCAGTCGTTACTTGGTATGCAGTTATATATTCATTAAAAAGGTTTTTCTCAATTATAATTTTAAAATTGTTGAACACGTTTCGATAAAAATTCGTTAACTGATTAAACTTTGGATAAGTTCGATTTGTATGTGGAATAGAATTTTCGAACTGTTTTCAAAACTCCAAGCTATGATAAAACATTTTTAAAAAATGTATAACCGACTTTCAAGTTTAACTATATAGTTGAAAATAATTATAACGAAATACAACTCTAGACAGTAAATAAAACATTCAATGTTGTTAGGTACCTACACACAAAGTAAAAAAATGAAACATTAAAAGGTACTCATTCAGCACAAATTAATTACCTACCTATCTAGTATATTTTCTCTCATTCAGCACAAATTAATTACCTACCTATCTAGTATATTTTTGAAGTCGGTGCAAGCAAATTAATTACCTACCTATCTAGTATATTTTTGAAGTCGGTGCAAGCAAATCTAAAATCCTGCATTGCGTACTTATCTACAGCTTCATCAAACTTGATTGTTGCTTGGCACCGCCTTCAAAAATATACCATATTACAGAATGAGTACCTTTTAATGATTAAATTTTTTACTTTGTGTGTAGGAACCTAACAACATTGAATGTGTTATTTACTATCTAGAGTTGTATTTCGTTATATTTATATTCAACTTTTTAGTTATACTTGGAAGTAAGTTACATAATTTTTAAAAATGGTTTATTTTCAACTTTTTAGTTCGTTTAACTCGGTTAGTTTTTATTCTTTATTTTTTTATTTTGTATGTAAAACCTTAATAGACCAGACATTAACATTACAGAATGATACACTTTCATTTAAATTGACAAGTAAAAGTTTACGAATAAAATAAATAAAATAAAATCTAACTAATCCCACAGACGTTGTCTTGTCCAAACGTTCTATAAAGATTGTAATTATTTATATATTATATCAAAGAAATCATTAAAATACCTGACACCATCACGCGTACAGTTAATACAACTTAATCTCTTAATTGTATGGCAATATATCTGTATAGTTTAAGCTTTAATGTGTTAAATATAAATTTAAAAAAAATATTAGTGTTGTAAAGTCCGTGGGTTCAATTAAAAATTATAAAACTAATATTCACTTTCACTTTTCTAGAAATATTATTTCAAATATCACAATAACAATCTTTCATACAAGCTCTTCGCTCCATCAACTGATCCGCGATCGTGGCCTCCTTCCTTTATAAAACCAGCATAGAAAATTCTCGTAAAAATCATCACTCCTACAGGTGCCGAGTCTTTTCGAGAACCATTTTTTATCTCAAAGCGTTTGTTGTCGTACTGAAATGAACAGTAGGCTTTGGGTAAATTTCGTAACACTGCCCCCCCTTTAATTCTGATCGTCCCGATCAGAAACATCCCCTCCGTGGTAGGGAGCAAGTCGATCTAAATGAACCACCTTCAACTTAGCCTTGGGGTTTCGACGGATCCGGTAGAAGACGTCATTAAGCCTCTTGACCGCCTCGTATGGACCATCCCAGGCGGGTGTAAGCTTTGTTCCGTTGAAGGTTGTACAGTCAGACTTTGTCTCTCTCCTGAAACCCGACTAAATTGTCCTTGATGTCGTATCGCGTCTTCATCCGGTCACTGGTGGCCAACATCTGCGTTCGGGCTAATTCGTGTATTGCCATCATGTTATATCGGAGCTGGCCGGCATAATCCTCGATGTCTTGGGGAGGTTCTTCGGGGGAGCCAAATGCCAATACGCAGGGTAATCGCAGCTCCTTTCCGAATAGGACCCTGGCTGGGGTCAGGCCTGTACTATTATGTACGGCAAAGCGATATCCCAACAGGAATAGGGGAATATGTTCATCCCAATCACGCTGGTTATTGCTGACGACCTTGGATAGGTGTTGTTCCAAGGTCCTGTTGAATCTTTCCACCATTCCGTCTGACTGTGGGTGCAATGGTGTTGTTCTCGTTTTCCTGATCCCTAACATCGTGCAAACCTTCTGGAATACATTCGATTCGAAGTTACGCCCCTGGTCTGAATGTAGTTCCATCGGGACGCCAAACCTGCTAAATAGTTGTTCTACTAGCACCGTTGCTACCGTGGTGGCCTTTTGATTGGGTATCGCATATGCCTCAGGCCATTTGCTGCAGTAATCCATTGCGACCAGATTGTATTTGTTCGCCCTCTCAGACTGGGCAAAAAGGACCGGCGACATCGATGGCAATTCTCTCAAATGGGACGCCCACATTGTACTGCTGCATTCTGCCCTTGGTCCGGGTCTTCGGGCACTTACTGGCGGCACAGGTGGCACATTTGCGGCACCAAGCTCTGACGTCTTCGAAGTATTTCACCCAGTAGTACCGCTGGCGAACTTTGTCTAGGGTTTTATTCATGCCCAGGTGGCCTCCGGTAATTCCATCATGTACATCGGTCAGGATGGCTGGTACCTTTTTCTTCGGAACTACCAGTTGGGACTTGGATTCTCGGCCATCAGCGCTTTCCCAAACTCGCTTGAGCATTCCATTGTCTATTCTTAGAGAGTCCCACTGAGCCCATAACGATTTAAGCACGCAGGAGTATCTAGCTAACTCGTCCCATCGTGGCCTGGGTGCCCCTCTCGCTTTTAGTGACAAAATTGGTTCGATGTCTGGATTAATTAATTTCGAGTTTTTAGTTCTATTATGTCGCTTAAATTTTAAAAAACTTGAAGTCGTATTGCTGTAATTTCTCCATCCATCTGGCCAGTTGTCCTTCCGGTGTCTTCATGTCCAGCAGCCATTTCAGTTCGGCATGATCTGTTCGGATTAAGAAATGACGACCATAGAGGTATTTGTAGAAATGGTCTACAGCCCTTATTATTGCAAGAAGTTCTTTTCTGGTGACGCAATAATTTCTTTCCGGTTTCGAGAATCTACGGCTGTAATACTCGATCACTCTCTCTTCACCATCTTGCACCTGAGATAGGACGGCCCCCAAATCTGTGTTGCTGGCGTCGGTGTCTAAGATGAACTTGCCGGCCTGTGTAGGAAAGGCTAGGATTGGGCTGGGACATAGTGCTGCCTTTAGTGGCCTGTATGATGTTTCGCAATCCTGATTCCAATGGATGGTCTCTTTCTCAGTGCTCTGCCGATGTAGAAGGGCGGCGATGGTGGTAAATCCCTCAACAAAACGCCGGTAGTATGAACAGAGGCCTAAGAAGCTTCTGAGTTCATGTTTGTCTCTTGGAACTGGCCAATCACGGATGGCTTCTATCTTGTCTTCGTTGGTGCGGATTCCTGACTCGGACACTACGTGGCCCAAAAAATCTACTTCTTTTTTGAACAAGGAACACTTCTTCGGATTAAGTCTCAGGTTGGCATTATTAATTCTGGAGAATACTTCGTCCAGGTTCTTCAGATGGTCGTCGAATGTCTGACCTATGACTAGAATGTCGTCGAGGTATACTAAGCACGTCCTCCATGTTAACCCGCTCAGTACTTACTCCATTAGCCTCTCAAATGTAGCTGGTGCATTACGTAACCCAAAGGCCATGACCGTGAACTGAAACAGCCCTTTACTGGAGGAGAACGCTGTCTTCTCTCTGTCGTTTGCGTGTAGACCAACCTGCCAATATCGTCTTTTTAGGTCTAATGTGGAGAACCAACGGGAGTCTGCTAGTGTGGTCAAAGTGTCATCAATTCGGGGTAGTGGATAGCTGTCTTTCTTGGTGACGTCATTCAGCTTTCTGTAATCCACGCAAAATCGGGTGGTTCTATCCTTCTTTTTAACTAGCACGACGGGAGCAGACCATGGGCTGATGGATGGCTCAATAACTCCATTTTGTAAAATGGACTCGATGTTTTCCTCGACTGCCTGTTGTTGCCCCAATGGTAGTCGTCTAGGTGGTATTCTTATGGGTTGAGCCTTTCCGGTATCTATTCGATGCTGGATGATGTTGGTGCGACCGGTGGTTCCATCTTGACTGTTAAAAAATTGCCAGTGCTTTGTGATAAATTGCTTGGCTTTCTTCTGGTTCTCTGGTGTCAGGTGTGTCAAATGGTCAGCTAACTGTTGTAGGAACTTTTTACTGGGTCCTGTCTCCTTCACCGACGTCTGGTACTCTTCTTCGCAATTGATGATGTTCTCTACTGGCTCGAAACAAGCTATCTCTTGACCATTGGCAATTCTGATGTCCTTGTTGGACAAATTCAGGACTCTGATTGGTACATCTCGTCCGGTTTTAACTATAGCCCGTCCAACTAAGTAGTCATGAGCTGAGTGTACGGGCTCCACCATTCCAACGCAGTTCCCAGGATTGCTGTCTAGCTGCTCATGAATAATCTATTCCGTTCGACCGGGAATTCTAGCTGAAGACTTTGCCACAATTTTTATGGAGGTGACTGAACTGTTGCCCTGTCAATACAAATTCCTCATTTAGGAACCGAAGAACATCATATCTCAGGTCGAAAATAAATCTATGCTAGCTAATTAGGTCCATTCCCAGTATAAAATCGTCCTCAATTTTCGCTACCAGGAATCTATGCCGGATCATGTTGTCCCCTATCTGTAGCACGACGTCTGCCTCACCCTGTATTGACATGGACTCGCCGGTGACTATTCTGAGCTGGATGTTATTGGTAACTGGCCGAATTTCTGATGCTCTCAAAACCCTGGACTTGGCAATGGACACAGCGGCGCCGGTGTCGATGGTAATGGTAACTGCTCGCCCATTGATGGTGCCTCTGATGACTAGGCTGCCGCTATCTCGGCAAAATCCCCGGATGGATAACGTTTTGGGAACTGGTGGAGGGTCAGTCAGCATTCGCCCCCTTATGCTGACTGGCTGACGGTCCCCGGAGATGTGGCTGTTCTGTTGGTTACCCCTAGTTGGTGATCGTTCAGGTAGCCTGACTCGACAATCACGTTGGAAGTGTCCTGTCCGTCTGCAGCGGTAACATGCCCCTCTGGTGCCAGTTCTTTGTGACCGTTCTAATATTTTATTCAGACCAGCTAGCAGCGCTTGAAATGGTGACTCTGACTCTTCCTGGTTGAAAGAAACTGCTCGGACCCTCGACTTGGACATGTTCATGACGGCCTCTACTTCCAAAGCCCGAAGTAGAGAATCATTACTTTTCTTGACGCCACTTAGTCTTAGATTTCGTTGTACTTCCACATCTCTGATGCCGTTTATGAAAGCTCTGTGTGGCCAACTGGTCTTTCGTTTCCTCAGGCGGTCTGGGTAGGACAAGTGAACTAACCGTCTAATCTCTGCTTCGAATTCTTGGAGGCTTTCACCGGATTTTTGCGTTTTTCCACTCAGTTGGACTTGGTATACCTGGCTCAAGGATTGACTGTCGTAGCGTTTGTCTAGGATGGCGATGATCTTGTCGAAATTGCCTTGTCCATCGACTGGAATGCTTTGGAGGAGTTCTAGGGCCGGACCTCTTGATTATCCCATCCATTAGCTGTAGCCACGGCTTCAAATTGCCGTTTATACATGGGCCAAGATGAGCTGCCATCAAATGTGGGTGGTTTGCTAACGTAACCTTTGGTACTCACGGTGTGCTGGTATTTTCCTCGCTGTAAGTCCTGTTGCATTTTTTGATTTCTGTTTCTACCTTATTCTGGATGGCACTGATTTTATCTTGAACTATGTTTTGAATAGAACTGATTTCAAACTTTACCTGGCTTTGGATGGAATCGAGGTCATCTACTTTGGTTTTCAAGAGTGTCGACCGTATTTTTTATGGTCTTAATGTCATCATTTATTTCTTTTATGTCTGATTCAACTATTTGCATTCTGTCATTAACTGTTTCATTAACTTGTGCTACTATTTGCATTAATTGTTCAAATTGCAGTTGTCTTTTCTCTTCAGTTTCGTGTCGATTTAATTCAATTTGATCTTGTTTCTCTTTAAATACGTTAAAATCATTTTGTCGTTTTTCTTCTAATAATTTAATTTCATTTTGTCGTTTTAATTCAAGTTGATCTTCTTTTTCTACAAATTTCGAGAATAATCCTTTTATTAAATTTTGTTGTTTTTCTTCCATCGTGGAAACAAGATTTTATTGTTCGCTTTTCATCGTAGTGACAAAATTTTCGAATTCTGTTTTACGTTTTTCATCAAAAAATTTTACTAACATTTATTGTATTTCTTCTTGATGTTGTTTCTCCTTCTTGTCACGTTTTTCTAGAATCTGGGCTATTTTTTCGTCTAGTCCCTCGGTAACCTGCTTGACTATTTTTTTGGCAGTTTCGTCCATTTTTTTCATGCTCCGTGTTTCCATAAATCAAATTACGATTTTATCTGCACTTAATCCCACTTCTGACACCAAATTGTTCGCATTTGATAGCATAACAACTTTTGTTCTTTCACTGGCAGGGTGCTTGGCAAGTTTACCAGGCAGAAACAGGGTAACATTAGAATTTCACGGTAATAGTCTATATTTATTGTCATATTACCAAAATATTGTTGTAAAGTCCGTGGGTTCAATTTAAAATTATAAAACTAATATTCACTTTCACTTTTCTAGAAACTTTTATTTACATCGAAAGTACAACAGCTGATTCAAATATCACAATAACAATTTTACATATAAGCTCTTTGCTCTATCAACTGAACTCGCGATCGTGACCTGCTTCCTTTATAAAACCAGCGTCGAATTCTACAGTAAAATCAGTCATCACTCCTACAGCTGTCGAGTCATTTCGAGAACCATTGTAAACTGGTCATCAATAATGTCAATGGATGATCCCAATACTGCTACTAATGAACTTATATGCATAATAAAGAATTGTATTGAATTAATTACATATAATAGAGATAAATCAAAATTTAATTGCAAATCTACACCAAGAAACAACTGAATTACTTTATAAATTCTTGCAAAACAAAACCTGATATTTAAGAAAGAACCAAATAATAAATAATTAAAGTCACATACAAAAATTATGTTAAAGTATTAGAAAAAATAATAAATGAAGTTAAGTTAATTTATGATCGTGAACAAATTATAAAAAATATCAATGATACCAAAAAATTATGGAAATATGTCAACCAAAACTTGGTAAAAGTAGTAAAAATCATAACAACATTACCTACATATATGATGAAAACAAACGTAAAATTAAAGATCCAGATGAAATAGCAAATACCATGAACTCATATTTTTGTAATGTTGGATCTAGGCTTAGGAAAGAAATCAAAATTCCACAAAATGAGGACCTTAAATTACCCACAACGATCACCAATACTGTTTTTTAGCACCCACAAACTATTATGAAGAAACAAATATTATAGGAAATTTGAAATTAAAAAATGGTGGAGTTGATAATATAGATGCAAAAACTCTAATAGTGTTATCTAGACATATAGCACTACCACTTGCTCACATCATAAATTTAAGTATACAGAAAGCAATTTGGCCTGGAGCACTCAAACTAGCTGATGTTACACCAATCTATAAGGCTAATAATAGGGACAATATCGCAAATTATAGACCAATATCCTTGATATCAAACCTAGCAAAAATTTTTGAAAAAATCATCCACCACAGACTACTCGATTTCATTAAAAGAATAAAATCTTATCAAAAATGCAATATGGCTTCATGAAAAATACTGATACAAAAGGTGCTCTAAATTTTATTACTAATTCAATTTATGAAAAACTTGATAAAAGTGCTATTACATTCCTTGACCTAGCCAAAGCTTTTGATACTGTTAACCATTCAATATTAATAGGTAAATTATACAGATATGGAATTAGAGGAAGTGCGTTCAAACTCATTTCAAGCTACTTGACAAGTAGATATCAGCGAGTAAAAATAAATGACACTGTAAGTGGTTTCATTGAAATTAAAACAGGTGTTCCACAAGGTACCATCTTGGGTCCCTTACTATTTATTTTATATATAACATTCCATTTTTGTCGCAGAGTATAACTAGCAGTGTGTTCCATAAACACGTAAAAGAACAAGTAATCGATGAAATATCTTAGGTTTGAATTATGCAAAACGTATTTTAAATAGCCTAAACTGGACGTTAGATGTGTCATTTATCTACAACAATTGTTTTCTTGTAACTAAAACACGAGTATTGATTTCGAATATTTACACCAACGGATTGGATAAAATTATCTTCAAACGTGAACACTTACCTTTCTTTTATTCTGTAGCATTTTTGTTATTGCGATAGGCTTATTGGGTTTTTCGCACTGGAAAGATTCTCGCTTTGTATGTGGTATTGATTTGTTTTGATATAAATTTATTTTAGGTTAAAATTGTTGGTTAAATTTCTTTTAACGTTCGAGGCGAGTTGCTAAGGGCGGAATCACACGTTCTAAATGAGTTAATGACATTTATGGGAAGAAGATGTAGAAAAGTAGATTTGAGCACGGTGCATTTCGAGCATTGATGTTGTGGATTGTCGAGGAAGCAGAAGGTTGTAAGTAGGGAATTAGACGAGGTTGTTTTTAGAATTTGGATAGGTTGGTAGGCTTTTTAGACGTCAGTTGTCGGAAGAAGGGAGTTGCTCGTTGGCCGTCCTGGTGAACGGTTGTTGCCTGTTGACCGTCCAAGTGAAAGGATGCGTGTAGAATAGTACTTGGAGAGAGAGGTTATGGTATAGTGGGGTGATAGATGTCTAGAAGTGCAATCTGAATTTATACTGGCAATTTTGTGCCATCCATGTTTGGGATTTAGTTGGATACACTTTAATCGTTGGTTCCGTTATTGGATTTATGATATTTTTGGATTTGAACGGAAACCACACTCGTGTGAGGATTTAAGACAAGTTCATCACTCATTCTCTCAATGATCCCCGGTTTCAGCAACGATTAATTGATGTTTCCATTGGCAGTTTGGTGATGTTTTTGGAAATTAGTGGAAACACGTTTTCATTTGTGAGGATTTGATTGCTGAATATTTGCATGTACTCTTGTTGGCCTTCCTGGACGACTAACTGGTCAAACACCAATTAAACATCGTACGTAAGAACTTTAGCCCACCCAAGACCTTGTTTATCTTCAGTGTATGGGGCTATCAACTTCATTTAGTTTGCCGAAGTTTTGGCAAGTCTTGTAATCATTCGAACGAGTTCCATTTTGGTTTATTGGGAACCGGAAATCTTCGCTGGTTGCCGTAGCAACGACGGCGTATGTTTGCCTCGATTCTACAGAGGACAGCTGAGTGTTGTGTCATCGCATGTGTAACAAGGTACCTTTGTAATTTGATTTAGTTTATCTATGTTTTGCTCATAATTTGCTTTTCGCATTAACGAGAATTGATTTATCCGAATAACATTTTGAACTTATTAAATGTAATAAAAAACCTGATTATTTAGTCAAACTTTTGACTGTTAATTTGCTCATATAAATTTGATAGTTATACATTTCCTGTAGTGCTAATTTTGAACATCATTTAATGATTACTGATTTATTAGATATTGATCGAAACGTCGACTGATTAATCGAATTATTTTGGATGTTTTAAAGATAATATTTGTTTCTAGATTTATGAAATCATTATTGATTTTTCTTGAAGTTTAAATGTAATTAAACACTTTTGTCAGTAACTGAATTTTTGGCTTTACATTTCAGAATAAATACTATTATGACACGCTTAAACATAAATTTATAAAATCCAACAGTTATACAAGAAATAGAAGTATTATGATTCCAAAAAGAAATAAAACTATAAGCAGTAAAATAGTTATGTTAAAGCTATTAATGTTTTCAACAGCCTACCAAATGATTTGAAAACTTCTAAAAAACCTTAACACTGTCAAAAAGAAAATAAAACCATGGACCTTGGCTAATATTTAAAATTTCCAATAGCAGGATAGTAAATTATATAGGGAGAAATCGATATAAGTTCTAATTCTTTAAAGTATATATTAGTTTCACATAATTATTTCAACAACACTAAATTTGTAGGATATTAGTAATAAGATTTTATAGGAAATCATCATTAAGGTTAGTGTTAAGATTATCAGACCTGCAAATAGGTAACTGAGTTTATCTTTGCAGGGTTATATTATACCTAATGTATAAGTATTGTAAACATTCTGATAAATAAATAAATATATATGCCACTCTGGAAGCTTCTGCTAAGATTCATTCGAAAATGTCGTAGACTAGAATCTTCACAAGATCTTCATGGTTTTACTAGATATATACCGGTATGACGATATAAACAATACTTCGGTAACTTCTTCTTCTTCGTCGCTGAAATGTTCTTTGAACGTTTCGGATTTTCTTCACAGCTTTACGGCTTCTCTTGAATGAATGAAGACTGGAAATGAAAATTAGGAAATTCAGGTATACAAAGTTTGTATGGAATATTAATGTAATGAACAAAGTCAGCTGTGAGATATAGATCCTGATGCGAGATGTGTAATTAAAGTTTGACTTAAAAGTAGGGTCATCCAGTAAAAGGGCAGGTATACTGGTATTAGGGATAGGCAGTATTCGATTGATTTAGTGTTAAGATGATTTGATTTTAATGTCATTAGTTAGTGTCTTTATATGGCCTCGGGAATTATCTTTAATGGTCAATAATTAAGTAAAATATTTATGTTGGTATATATTTCCATTAATTTCGTGGGTCAAACTAAATTTAAAACTCATATTCACTAGCGCTTTCGAGGACTTTATTTACACACAATATAAAGCGAACTACTAATATACAATGTCTTTTTATATCAGCATGGAACCCTCTCGTCTTTCTAGATTGTCATTTCCCTGTTGGCGCCTTGTTTTAAAGGAAATTTCGAGTCCACTTTTGGGTGGTTTTCTTATTCTTACTTCCGCCGGCGATGTTCTTTTTTTTGTCGGAATTATTAATTTAGAAGGGTGTTAATTTTCCATCGGCGGCGTAAATAATTTTGTAATACTATTAATAATTCCTGGTTTGTAAAGCAAAATCCCTTGAGCAATTTCTGTGAAAAGTTTTTTCTGAATTATCAGTAACAAATACTATACTGATGTAAATACTTTTATGCTGAATTATATAACATATCAAGCAAATATTTGGTCAAGTTGTATAACTGTTGACAATTATTAAAAAAATGTGTTAGAAAGTATTCTGTGGGTTCATTGGGTTTATCTCACTTTAAATTTGATATACATACATACAATAATTTACAACAATTCCAGACTTCAAACGTTTCCACAATCGAATAGAAGTGAGTTGACATAAGTACAATGAACAGACAGGATTCCATCAACAAATTTCACACCTAAATTAGTAATAAAAATTCATAAAATTTATTATTATAAGCATCATTTAACATAAATCTAAAATTGTCAGTGTCAAATTTTTTGACAAACAACAAATTCAAAATCAAAGCGAAAATTTTTTAGAAAAAAACCTCGAAAACAACACTAAACGACTGACAACGACTCCAGACTCGGAGTTGAAACGTCTCCATACACAGATAAGTATTACACAATATACAATACATTACTTATATACAGAAATACTGGTTGATCATTTTATAGACATCTCTTTCTCTCAGAAAAACTGTGAGGAAGAATCTCTGTACAGACAACCAGTAATCCGGGCAATTTTACGAAATTGCCTTACTACACTTTGTTCTACATATACAATTTTTTAAATACTTATCTGCTACAGGAAAAAATTTAGAGGAGAGAAAACCTAATGAATAGACAAAATAATTCAAGACCTCCTCAACAATCTTTTCGAAAATAAATTGGGGAACTAAGTCTTATACTTATATAAAATTTAATTTAATTACTCACGATTTTGGAATCATATCCTCCACCAGTAACTACTCCCGTGGTATTCCATCTTAGAAAGGCATAGTATGGGTATCCTCCAAGACATCCGAATGACATTTCAGTACAAGCCAAAATGTGTTTGCCAGAAATCTCAGGTTGCTGTGTCCCATTAGAATGAATACAAATCCTGTCGCTAATTGCTGCAGCTACGGAGATAGCCTATAAGCGTAGGTAGAATGATATAAATTGCTAAAGGATCAAATTATCTGTTTAGTATGGATTGCCTTCACATTCACTCATTTTGACTAACATATATAGAGATTACAGCGAAATACCTAGGGTTAACTGGGTTAACTTTTTTATTCATTACGCAAGTTCTCTGTATCTGGTGAAACTAGACAGTAAACTGGGTACGTTTAGATGGTTAAAGTTTAACGATAAAAAATGGAGAAGTAGGTGAATGACGTAAAATTTTGAGAAAAATTAGGGATATAAGGTCTCAACTGAATTTTACTGAAAAATAAGGAGAAACCTCTACTGTTAATTTTGGGGGGAAAATTACAGAATTAAATGGAAAATATAAACGTTTCTAACGCATCATGTAATACATCAAATGAAAGGGTTCAGTATGACGAAAACAAATAAATTTTTTTCAAATTTTTAAAATAAATTATTTAAGATATTAACAAAAATATAAAAAAAATTACCCATCCCCCTCCCCTTATCTCCGAAACTATAAAGCGTAAAATTTTGAAAAAATTAGAAATATAGGCCCTTACCTGAATTTTACCGGAAAAATAAGGACAAACTCCTAATATTAATTTTTGGGGGGGAATTACAGAATTAAATGAAAAATGTAAAATTAAAATTGTTTCTAACGCATCATGCAATATATCAAATTAAAGAGCTTATTATGACGAATACAAAAATATTTTTTAATATTTTTAAAATAAATTATTTAAAAGGTATTAACAAAAAAAATAAAAAAAATACTCATTAAATAAATATTTTTATAAAAATCAAGCGAATCATGTAGCAGATCAAAAATACAAAGTCTCTGTGTAGAAATAAAAATGTGTATTTTTATAAATTTAAAAGGCTTAGTTTAAAAGATATGGGGGTATATATAAGAAAATGCACTTATTCCCAGCTTGTCTGAAACTGAAATATTAGAAAAATATATACTTTGATTCACCTACATTGAATCAAACCTTAACGGTGGTATAGAACCCTTGGTAAGCGAGTCCAACTCGCACCTGACTAAATTATTATTTAGATTTTTTACACAGCCTACGACAAGAACATTTGAAGTACTTGAACTTTGGTGATGTTTTTTTGAATATACCATTGGAAACGTGTAAAAAAGTTATGGAAAATTTAATGTTACCAGAATTCATAGAGCATTTAGTGGTGGACATTTTCATGTTATTATATAATAAACATATATCTTTATATATCTATTGCTAATTTCTTATGAATGCAGTTACAGAGTCGGTCAAATTAGCAAATATCCTTTATACTAGTATAATATTCTCATCGACAGAAAATTAAATAGCCTTACTACCGTATCGTATAAGGGAATTTTTGCTGAATTTTTAAATTTAATCAATTAATAAATGATTCACAATTAGTTCTTTGTTTTAAAAATCCGAACAGACTTTATACAATAATTACTTGGGAGATCTTAACCTTAACCCATATTGTCGCCTTAAATTAACCATCAATATTGTTAATAACATAACGATTCTGTACTAGAGTAGGTACATCGATATTTGCCTAATATGTTTTATACACTTCTGTTTTTTAAATATATGTACATACAAAAGCAAGTATGAGCATATATTACCAAGCATTTTTGTATAGTTAGTAAGATGTACTCACCCAACAAGAACCGCAAGATGATTGGTCAGCTATACGACTGACACTTTTACAATTTGGCCAATGTTCGCGAGCGTCGAAAAATTCTGGGACTTGAACCTCTTCATCGATTTCGTGTTTAACTATAGGAATCCTGTCAAAAACATCTTTAGGTATGCTTCTTACGCCCATCAATGTTTGAATATTTGAAAGGGGTGTATCTTTGTGAAAATTTCTTCCTGCTGTCCACAGATTTTGTTTGCTATTGATTTCAGCAATGAACTCATCTGAATTTTGGTAAGCATATACACTAAATAATAGTGATGTTAGGCAAAATAATATTCTCATGATCCTATAAAAGGTTAGTGTTTGCAGTTTGATAAGTGACTGTTACAAAACATTTCTTACTGTGATATTTATTTGCCTGTTGGGATTCTTCTTCGCTTTTGGTGTAGTTGATTGGAAATATGCGATGATATCGTAGGTAGTTTTTTTATCATGTACTTAAGTTGGTCTGATATACTGTCCATTTAAATGAATCGCATGTTTCTTATCATAAGATCAGATTAGTTGAAAAGGAATTTTTAGTAAGAAAAATAGTATCTGATATATAAATTATAATCTTAAACTTTCGGCATCTTTTAAACCTTTGAACACAAGACGAGTAGAATAAATATGTAAAAATAGTTTAAAACCTCGTATCAAATTTTGCTTAAATAAATATTTAATACTTACGGCTCACACATGGGTTAGGAGTAGTCGCTGTGATGGGGAATCTATTGAGTGGGCTAGTGAATTTGGTAGTAAAAAGTGAAGACTGCTATAAAAACGTTCCCCTATTTTCACCATTAGAGGTGGATTTATTTTCCAACTTTGAGCTATTAATTCAAAAGAAAGAGAATCAATACATTCGGTTGTCAGTCATGGAATGTGACATTCATACTTATTTAGTCCAATATGACGTTTTATCCCCTAATTTCACCCTTATGGGTTTTACACAACGCTTATGGTATTGTATTATATAGTATTCACTGTTCTGTGGGGCAGCGCTCCTAGATCTCGAGGCGGAAACACATTATCGACACGCGACGTCACCTGACCCGATCTGATGCGTGTTACGTCAAATCAAATCGTAGTATTTTTATGGCTAGAAACACACTACAAACACCTATGTCGGGTGTGTGTAGTGTGTTTGTAACCATAAAAATAATAAGTTTTGATTTGAATTAACATGCGGCTCTTCATATTGAGTGGCGTCGCGTTTCAACAGTGTGTTTTCGCCTTTACTCATGTACAGGACTGAAGCAGAGGCGGCGGAAACAAATTTTTGCCGAGTTAGGCATTCTGCACAGGGAGTGTATACCCGTATTAGAGGCGACATATGGAACATATACGCTTTTATGCTGCTCACTTGTGTTTTTATAAAGAACTGTACATGAGGCGTCAGCGGCGAGGATTCGTCAAGGCACTTAGTTGCATTTGCAGGTTAATAGGTAGTGTTTTTACGAAAAAATGGCTGACAAAACCCCGAAATTTGTGCAATAACTAGAGTTTGTACAACAATACCTTACAGAATTAGGTAGGTACTTAAAGTGGTCAACCAGTTTTATTCGTTCGTTCTATATTTTTATTTTTATCTTATAAGCATCTTCCCTTATTGTAACTGCATTAACAACTTTTGACACCCGTCATATTATAATGGTTTAATATGCATACAGCATATTATTAACAAATATTCTGTTTGCGTTACTACTGAAAATGTATTTCTGAGCAAATTTTGAAAAGAATTGGAGCTTATGCAATCCTGACTTACACGTCTTCTAATGGGAATGCTGGTAGTCAGATTTTTTTTGTCTCAGAAGTTTTTCACTAGGTTGACCATTTTTGTTTGTCTTATTCGATTATTCCCTGTAAAGTATAGTTAGCTATTTTTAGTTTACAAACATTAACTAGAATAACAGCAAGCAGCATAATATTGTTATATAGTCCGTGGGTTCAATTTAAAATTATAAAACTAATATTCACTTTCACTTCTCTAGAACTTTTATTTACATCAAAATTATACAGAACAGCTGATTCACAATAACATTACAATATACGCTCGTCGTCTTGTCTACCTAACTTGCGATCGTGGGCTGCTTCCTTTTTAAAACCAGCATAGAAAATTCTCGTAAAATCAATCATCAATTCTACAGCTGCCGAGTCATTTCGAGAACCATTTTTTTTCTCAAAGCAATTGGTGTCGAACTGAAATGAAACAGGGTCGGCTTTGGTAAATTTCGTAACATTGCCCCCCCTCCTTTAATTATGATCGTCCCGATCAGAAACATCCTCTCCATGGTAGGGAGCGAGTTGATCTAAATGGACCACCTTCAACTTAGCCTTGGGGTTTCGACGGATCCGGTAAACGACGTCATTAAGCCTCTTGACCACCTCGTATGGACCATCCCAGGCTTTGAGGATTTACTGTATACAAATAGTATCACGATGGACCTTGGATTTACTGTGAATCCCTGAGTTCCTGACAGAGATTCTCGCTCACGCGAATTTTTGCTGCTACGGCAGTTTTTGCTAAAATTGAGGAATCTTTGCCTAACCAAATTATAAGCACCGTTTGTGAATATATCCAAACTTGTTTCCTCATCAAGCCTTAGTTAAGGCACTGGTCCAGAATGGATCAATTTTTATGTGAGTGTGGCAAGTCCTACAACACCAGTGCTGGTCTGTCACAGCACAAAAGGCGATACTGCAACTACTTAAAAGAACTGCTGCTCAACACCAGAGGGTACCACCAATGCCAGCTTTGCCTTAAGGATTTCAGGACGTATCCAGGTCTTCGGCAGCATTTTCGCCTGGGTCATCCTATCGACTATAACCTAGAACTGGAAGCCGAAGCGGAGAAAACACCGAGATGGCCCCTCTTGGAAACACTAAACATCCCCCATCTTTTTAATTTGGTCTTGGACGAGCTACTCGACCAACTAGAACCCACCTTAGGACTGGACGTGGGAGAGGGCCAACATGTCCCATGCCTTGCGTATGCAGATGACCTGGTACTTCTGAGTGACAACCCCAATAGAATGAAGAAGCTACTGGCCACTTGCAATGATTTTATTTCAAAAAGGGGTATGGCCTTAAATACTCAAAAGTGTAGTGCAATTACGGTCAGGATCGTACCGGCCAAGAAGAAACTATACTCCGTAACCAGGAGCATGTATTACATTAACGGCATGCCTATCAGTCAAATGGGGATGGACTATCTAAAGTACCTGGGCCTAAATTACAATGCCATCGGAGCAAACTTACCATCGGCCGACGTACTAGTCAAACAGCTTACTAACATTACGAAGAGTCCCCTCAAACCCTACCAGAATCTGGCAATCTTGCAGACCTATCTGATCCCAAAATGGATAAACGGATTACAAAATAATAAAGTATCGGCAGGGCTACTTGGTAAAGCAGACAAACTTGTCCGGTCGGCAATTAAGAAGATTCTCCACCTGCCAGCCCCGACCGTCAATGCCTTTATCCAGGCCGGAAAACGCTATGCATAATCATTCCCGTGATTATGCTGAGTCGCCTTAAGAACATCGCCGAAGAGATCCCGAACAACCTACGCATCGGCTTTGCCAAAACACAAGAGCGCTTCTCTAAAATGGTTAAGGAGGGACTCAGCACCAAAGACCGGATCAACAGTCACCTATGCCAAACTCTCAATAACTCATATAGTGGTAATGGCACTTACCAATTTGCCGAACTTGGCACTTACCAATTACGAACTGAAGAGGATGAAATACAGTACAATCCCTTTCCCAGAGGAAGTCGGCAAACGATATCCGGGGTTTGAATTTCAAATCCTGCCAATAGTTATAGGAGCCAGAGGAGTATGGTGTAAGCAAAACAACGAGATCGTTAAAACCCTAGGACTCCAAGGCAGTTACATCGTCTCCACGCTGGTCAACAGTGTCCTGGTAGGAAGCATCGCTTGCCACTCCTTCTTCGTGTCTGTCGACAGATCTTAGTGTAGTGATGGTGCAGTTAAGTGTTGTTCGTGAAGTAAGTTGAAACCGTTTGTGCTTGCGTTCTATACCGTATTCTATTTATCTATATAACATTTATACCTTATGTGTTAATTTAGTGTCTGTACTATGTCCAATTTTAACTTTCTGACGTATATATATATAACTTTGTTTGTCGATAATGTAATAATGTTTTATGAACTTGTAACATTTATCTGAAATCTAGTCTGGACCAGTTTCTTACAAATAAACAATATATGTCTTCCATGTCTGGAATTCATTAACTTGTAATACCCAACGGCCGGGTAAATTATATTCTATGGCCGAAACACTTTGTATCTCTTTTGATGAACAAAGATTTTAATTGCTCCGTTGGGGGACCTTCAATTTAGCCTTGGGATTTCGACGGATCCGGTAGACGACGTCATTAAGCCTCTTGACCACCTCGTATGGACCATCCCAGGCGGGTGTAAGCTTTGGGGATTTACCCTTGCTCCGTTGGTGGTTGTGCAGCCAGACTTTGTCCCTCTCCTGGAACCCGACTGAATTGGCCTTGAGGTCGTATCGCGTCTTCATCCGGTCACTGGTGGCCAACATCTGCGTTCGGGCTAATTCGTGTATTACCAGCATGTTATGTCGGAGCTGGTCGGCATAATCGTCGATGTCTTGGGAAGGTTCTTCGGGGGAGCCAAATGCCAAATCGCAGGGTAATCGCAGCTCCTTTCAGAATAGGACCCTGGCTGGGTCAGGCCTGTACTATTATGTACGGCAGCGCAATATGCCAATAGGAATAGGGGAATATGCTCATCCCAATCACGCTGGTTATTGCTGACGACCCTGGATAGGTGTTGTTCCAAGGTCCTGTTGAATCTTTCAACCATTCCGTCTGACTGTGGGTGTAATGGTGTTGTTCTCGTTTTCCTGATCCCCAACATCGTGCAGACCTTCTGGAATACATTCGACTCGATGTTACGCCCCTGGTCTGAATCCATTGCGACTAGAATGTATTTGTTCCTCTTCTCAGTCTCCAAAACGGACCGGCGACATCGATGGCAATTCTCTCAAATGGGAAGCCCACATTGTACTGCTGCATTCTGCCCTTGGTCCGGGTCTTCAGGCCCATACTGGCTGCACAGGTGGCACATTTGCGGCACGAAGCTCTGACTTCTTCGAAGTAATTCACCCAGTAGTACCGCTGGCGAACTTTGTCTAGGGTTTTATTCATGCCCAGGTGACCTCAGGTAATCCCATCATGTACTTCGGTCAGGATGGCTGGTACCTTTTTCTTCGGAACTACCAGTTGGGACTTGGTTTCTCGTCCATCAGCGCTTTCCCAAACTCGCTTGAGTATTCCATTGTCTACTCTTAGAGAGTCCCATTGAGCCCATAACGATTTCAGCACGCAGGAGTATCTAGCTACCTCGTCCCATCGTGGCCTGGGTGTCCCTCTCGTTTTGAGTGACAAGATTGGTTCGATGTCTGGATCAGCTATTTGGTCCTGGATGCACTGTTCCGTTGTCCAGTCTTCATCAGCCTGCACTCGGATCTGCCTGATGGAGATACCCTCTCGCTGTTCCGTCTTCAGACAATGTCCGCATTCCGCTCTACAGGGTCTTCTGGATAGGGCATCGGCATTATTGTGCAAACGGCGGGCACGGTGTTCCACCTTGAAATCCTATTGCTATAATTTCTCCATCCACCTGGTCAGTTGTTCTTCTGGTGTCTTCATCTCCAGCAGCCATTTGAGTGCGGCATGATCTGTTCGGATTAAGAAATGACGACCATAGAGGTATTTGTGGAAATGGTCTACAGCACTTATTATTGTAAGAAGTTTCTTTTCTGGTGACGCAATATTTTCTTTCCAGTTTCGAGAATCCACGGCTGTAGTACTCGATCACCCTCTCTTCACCATCTTGCACCTGGGATAGGACGGCCCCCAAACCAGTGTGGCTGGAGTCGGTGTCTAAAATGAACTTGTCGGACTGTGTAGGAAAGGCTAGGATTGGGCTGGAACATAGTGCTGCCTTCAGTCGCCTGAATGATGTTTCGCAATCCTGATTCCAACGGAAGGTCTCTTTCTCAGTGGTCTGCCGATGTAGAGGTGCGGCAAGGGTGGCAAATCCCTCAACAAATCGCCTGTAGTAGGAATAGAGGCCCAAGAAGCTTCGGAGTTCATGCTTGTCTCTCGGGACTGGCCAATCACGGATCGCTTCTATCTTGTCCTCGTTGGTGCGGATTCCTCACTCGGAAACGACGTGGCCCAAAAACTCTACTTCTTTTTGGAACAAGGAACACTTCTTCGGGTTGAGTCTCAGGTTGGCTTTATTAATTCTGGAGAGTACTTCGCCCAGGTTCTTCAGATGGTCGTCAAATGTCTGACCCATGACTAGAATGTCGTCGTGGTATACTAAGCACGTCCTCCATGTTAACCCGCTCAGTACATACTCCATTAGCTCCTCAAATGTAGCGGGTGCATTACATAACCCAAAGGGCATGACCGTGAACGGAAACAGCCCTTTATTGGTGGAGAACGCTGTCTTCTCTCTGTCGTTTGCCTGTAGACGAACCTGCCAATATCCACTTTTTAGGTCTAGTGTGGAGAACCAAAGGGAGCCTGCTAGTGTGGTCAAAGTGTCATCGATTCGGAGTAGTGGATAGCTGTCTTTCTTCGTGACGTCATTCAGCTTTCTGTAATCCACGCAAAATCGGGTGGTTTGTTGTAACATGGACTCGATGTTTTCCTCGACTGCCTGTTGTTGCGACCGGTGGTTCCATCTTGACTGTTAAAAATTTGCCAGTGCTTTGTGATAAATTGCTTGGCTTTGTTCTGGTTCTCTGGTGTCAGGTGTGTCAAATGGTCGGCAAACTGTTGTAGGAACTCTTTACTGGGCCCTGTCTCCTTCACCGACGTCTGGTACTCTTCTTCGCAACTGATGATGGTCTCTACTGGCTCGAAACAAGCTATCTCTTGACCATTGGCAATTCTGATGTCGTTGTTGGACAAATTCAAGACTCTGATTGGTATATCTCTTCCTGGTTTAACTATAGCCCGTTCAACTAAGTAGTCATGAGCTGTGTGTACGGGCTCCACCATTCCAACGCAGCTCCCAGGATTGCTGTCTAGCTGCCCATGAATAATCTGTTCTGTTCGACCGGGAATTCTAGCTGAAGACTTTGCCACAATTTTTATGGAGGTGACTGAACTGTTGTTGTTGTTATGTCAATACAAATTCCTCATTTAGGAACCGAAGAACATCATATCTCCGGTCGAAAATCCATGCTTGCTAATTAGGTCATTCCCAGTATAAAATCGTCCTCAATATTCGCTACCAGGACCCTCTGCCGGATCATGTTGTTCCCTATCTGTAGCACGACATCTGCCTCACCCTGTATTGACATGAACTCGCCGGTAACTGTTCTGAGCTGGATGTTATTGGTAACTGGCCGAATTCATGATGCTATCAAAACCCTGGACTTGGCAATGGACACAGCGGCGCCGGTGTCGATGGGGAGGCTAATTGCTCGGCCATTGACGACTAGGCTGCTGTTATCTCGGCAGAATTCCCGGATGGATAACGTTTGGGGGGCTGGTGGGAGGTTTACTCAGCATTCGCTCCCTTATGCTGACTGGCTGACGGTCCCTGGACATGTAGCTGTTCTGTTGATTACCCCTGCTCGGTGATCGTTCAGGTGGCCTCACTCGACAATCACGTTGGAAGTGTCCTGTCCGTCCGCAGCGGTAACATGCCCCTCTGGTGCAAGTTCTTTGTGACCGTTCTAATATTTTGTTCAGACCAGCCAGAAGCGCTTGAAATGGTGATTCTGATTCTTCCTGGTTAAAGGAAACTGCTCGGACCCTCGGCTTGGACATGTTCATGACGGCCTCTACTTCCAAAGCCCTAAGTAGCGCTTCATTACTGTTCTTGACGTTACTTAGTCTTAGATTTCGTTGTACTTCCACATCTCTGATGCCGTTTATGAAACTTTGTGTGGCCAACTTATCTTTGGTTTTCTCTGGCAGGTCTGGGTAGGACAAGTGTACTAACCGTCTAATCTCTGCTTCTCATTCTTGGAGGCTTTCATCGGATTTTCGCGTTTTCCCACTGAGTTGGACTTGGTATACCTGGCTCAAGGATTGATTTTCGTATCTCTTGTCCAAAATGGCGATGATCTTATCGAAATTGCCTTGTTCATCGACTGGAATGATTTGGAGGAGTTCTAGGGCCGGACCTCTTAACGAAATTATCAGAGAAGTAGATTTTTCATGATTATCCCATCCATTTGCTGTAGCCACGGCCTCAAATTGCCGGGGCAAAGATGAACTGCCGTCGAATGCGGGTGGTTTACTAAAGGAACCTTTGGTACTCACAGTGTGCTGGTATTTTCCTGGCTGTAAGTCCTGTTGCAATTTTTTAATTTCTGTTTCTACTTTGTTTTGGATGGCACTGATTTTATCTTGAACTGTGTTTTGAATAGAACTGATTTCAAACTTTACCTGATTTTGGATGGAATCGAGGTCATCTACTTTGGTTTCAAGAGTGTCCACGGTATTTTTTATGGTCTTAATGTCATCATTTATTTCTTTTATTTCTGGCTCAACTATTTTCAAACTGTTTCATTAACTTGTGCTACTATTTGCATTAATTGTTCAAATTGCAGTTGTCTTTTCTTTTCAGTTTCGTGTCGGTTTAATTCAATGTGATCTTGTTTTTGATCAAATTTCGAGTATAATCCTTCAATTAAATTATGTTGTTCGCTTTTCATCGTGGAAACCAGATTTTGTTGTTCGCTTTTCATTGTGGAAACCAGATTTTGTTGTTCGCTTTTCATCGTAGAGACAAGATTTTCTAATTCTATTTTACGTTTTTCATCGATATTAGTGACAAGATTTCAACTCAACTTTAAGTTTATCCTCAAAAGATTTCACTAACCTTTGTTGAATTTCTTCTTAATGCTGTTTCTCCTTCTTGTCACGTTTTTCTAGAATCTGTGTTATTTTTTCGTCTAGTTCCTCCGTAACCTGCTTGACTATTTTTTTGGTAGTTTCGTCCATTTTTTCCATACTACGGGTTTCCATAAATCAAATTACGATTTTAACTGCACTTAATCCATCACTCCTGGTCTCCAAATTTTGTTATATAGTCCGTGGGTTCAATTTAAAATTATAAAACTAATATTCACTTTTACTTTTCTAGAACTTTTATTTACATTAAAATTATACAGAATAGGTGATTCACAATAACATTACAATATACGCTCGTCGTTCTGTCTAACTAACTTGCGATCGTGGGCTGCTTCCTTTTTAAAACCAGCATAGAAAATTCTCGTAAAATCACTCATCAATTCTATTGATAACTGGATAAAAAGACACAAGTTGATGTGGTGTGTACGGACATTTCCAGGGCCTTTGATAAAATTAATCACAAAATACTTGTTCATAAAATGATCTGCATGGGTTTTAATGATATGTATGTTCAGCCCATAAATTCGTATTTACTGAATCCCAGCAAACAATATGTTTACTGCGGTGGATATTCCGCTAATTTTTATTATTCAATAAGTGGTGTCCCTCAGGGCTCCAACTTACGACCTTTATTATTTTTAATTTTCATAAATGACTTGGGTGATAAATTGGATGGTAGTGTATTAATGTTTGCAGATGATTTAATGTTATACAAGAATATATGCAACTTAGGCGATTGCCTCACTTTACAAACACAAATAGATTTGTTATATAATTGGTGCATCAAAAATTGCTTGAAACGAAATATAAACAAATTTTTACTTGTATTGGTAAACTAAATCCGTTACAATATCCATACGCAGTAAACAATGTTGTTTTAGAGAGAACTAAGATTATTAAGGATTTAGGTGTATATTTTGTCCATCAATTGACTTTCAATTTTCATATTAATTCAATTGTTAATTCCGCATATCGTTTATATGTGTTTATAATTAGAAAGTGTAAAAATTTTTACAATATTGCAGCATTTTGTACATTATTTTATAGTTTAGTTAGATCCAAATTAGAATATAGGTCTTTAATCTGGAGTCCTATTTACTCTATATATTATCCATTGAACAGGTACAATTTTTGTTGTAGTTGTAAGTTTTAAGTTAACCGGGCTATATCCGCGCAGAAGATATAATTACACCGAACTATTAAGCCGATTTGATTTTGTCTTCCTTCAGAAAAACAGAAAACAACTGTCTGTACTATTTCTTCACAAATTATTTACTAGCAAAGTTGACTGTCCGTTTTTATTAAGGCAAATTGATATATTGGTTCCAAGAGTATCAGCTAGACAAATTAACACATTTTTGTGCAAAAGAGCTCAGACCAATATCTTGTTGAAATCTACATGTGTGGATATGCCAATAAGTTGTCAAATGTCTGTTCTGTTGTAGTGTATCCTAACTAAAAAATAAATGTCAGGATGTGTTTTACTTGTTAACTATATTTTATTTTGTTATACTGTCATGGTCTTATTTTATATATTGCTCTGTTAATGGTTAGCTGTTGGGCAATAAACGCTAATGAATAAAATAAATAAACACATTTTGAAAAATCGGTCAATTAACGGAATCTACATAGATAGCAAATACCTCAGTCACAGAGCTGCAAGAGATTGTTACCGAACTAAACCATGAAACAGTATGATAGATGAAATTGTCTGAAGAGCAATCTTAGGCTGGATAGCCTTTCGCAAACTTAACTCTATATTTAAATCATAAATACCAAATAACTTTAACAGTGTTCCTACTTAAGGGGATGAAACATGCTGTCCTACAAACAACTGACACAAAATCTCAATGAACTTGCTTCTTTGATCCTGGATTTCCGAATATTAAAAATAAAACGGATTAGTTAGCGTAGGGCATTCTAAAACCTTCTTAAGTTACTATGAAATAATGCGAATATGGATGAAATTACATACTTTATTAAACCTATAAAGTTTGATTACAGTCTAGGTATTCCTGATTCAAAATTGCATGCATGTTCCTCGGCGAATCTGAACAATCCTCTATCTCCCCAGTCTTCATTTCATGAATTTACCACCAACCAGTACTTTGTGCTGTTTTCGACACCCCAACCAATTAATCTGAGGGCGTGTTTGCCATAACGCGTGGTGGACGTTCTAAAATAAACACCTGCAAATAATTTAAATGTAATTTAAAATATTCAATATTGAGTAACTGCTTTTGTTGGAAATTGAGCAGTCTTTTAGGATGGGAACATTACTAAAATCCATAAAACTGAAATATTCAGCACAATATTATTTAAGAAAAGGTGTAGAAATGTGAGTTATAAACTAACGCAGCTAAGGAAAAACATAGCGATCATAACAACTGAGTTGGAATTATGGAGAGTCAACAGAACAGATTGAAGTACCTTATTATAAAACCAAAACAAAGATGAATATTTGAAAATAGTATTGTTACACCAAAAAAGTCACATAATACGGACGCATTAGGTGTAACGAAAACGAATTAGTGTGTGTGTGTGTAGAGTCCAAAACTACTAAATATAGTTTTGTGGATAGCTACATAACTAAAACAAATAAAACAGGCATATTGAACGTAATAGTGAAAGCTGTCGAGTCAGCTGGATATAGACCGAATAAGAAATTCTTAAATAGAAAGAAGTATGGAGGTTAAAAAGAATGTTTTAACTGAGAATATACGGACAGATAGAAACAAAGGCCGAAAAAATACCTAAAAAATACTCATTTAGTAAAGAAATGTTGGGCTTAGTGTTGCTCCTAATCACATATTATAGTGAGATTTGTTGGGGAAAATTCAAATGGGTATTTACATATTTTAATGACGACTAATCTTTCTGATTTCTACCTGAAAAGTGTTTAGTGTAAAACTTGTTTGATTGAAATTATTTTAAAGAAAGTTTATTAAAAATAAACAATAAATAAATATCAAAACTTGTACAAAAAATAACTTACAAAACAGAAAAGGGAAAGAGATTAGAATTTTCTAAACACTTTCAAGGTATTTACTTTGAACATGAAAGAATACTGAGGTAACAATGCCATTAATTTAAGAATTAACCGTCACGAAGCTTCACTCCAGGAGACGCCACTAATCAGTGAGTTTTAGCAATACGAGATAAACAAGTTCAACACAGTCTAAATTTTTGGTACTAGCAGTACTTACCCTTTTTAGAATAAACAATATATACAACTTTAGCTTACCACTTTTGTAACGGACGAAATGTGAAAAAACAACGAAGTCTGTTACGACAGGGCCATTTTTCAAAATCTCTTCTTGGATTTGCCTTTCGTCTGAAGATACACTGTAACCCGATGCACCATAATACAGTTCATTTTTGTATACCAGTGAAGCGTTGGCACACTTACTTCGACAATTGGGTCTTCTGTATGCTTTATTTGGGCATGCTGGTCTGGTTCCATTAGCATCATAATGTTCACATGTTGTAAACGGGTATGGTTCACAGCCCTTGAATCAAAAGTATAAGTATATGTAATTGCTTAAGAGATAGCATTTTAATAAACCCTGACACTCCGTTTTCACTTTCTGATATTTGACATACATGGGGGAACGCTAAGCTCGGTGGAAATTCCTACAGATTTGCTATAAAAGGTGTAGAAGTACAACATTATATATGACAGATACTTTTGAAAGTCCAAAAAAATAAACAACATTATTTGAATAAAGAGAAATCTGATTTGTTTGAATGAGTGTGGCATGTTACCGATTTAGAAAATGTCGGCGAATAAATGCGTTATACACAAGTGTAAGAAATTCTGGGTGCTTGTCTGTCTGTAGGCTTGTTAACATTCAGGTCACCTAATCCTGACGTGATTTCTTCGAGAGCAAACGAGTTGCAAAGTTCTACTGAATTAGTGCCTTCGGATATAAATTTTTAAAATTCCCTTTTAACGTGAGTTACAAAATCGAGAACCGCCCTGTAAGCACAAACACCCAGCCAAGCAGCCGATCGAGATATGATGTCATCCGAGGTGATAAATAGAACAGAAACTGTAATTGTCAACAAGTCTTATTTTGTCCGTTGGTATTGAATGTACGAATTGAATTTTATATCTTTGTTTTTAAATTAAATAAATATTTTTTAAAAACAGTTTTCGATTTGATCGGAAGTTTACTGGCGCAGTCATTTCGGATTTGAGTTTGGAAAACTTTCATTGTGAAGTTGTTTTTGTGAGTTTTAACTCTTAACGAACTCGACGAACTTACAAACTTTTCGTGCAGTGGAAACCTGAAATTTGGACTACCTTGGTTGCAGCCGTTTCAACGAACGAATATCGAAGACCCGGTGAGCCATCCATTGAATTTTCCTAATTTCTATCTCCCATTTTCATATCAGACAAAGTTTGACTTCACCAAATACCAAAGCAAATAACCTTGGTATTGTTAAGTGAATTGAATCATCAATTACGTTTCATATATTAATGAATATAATATCTTGAAACATAGTTTGCAGTAATTTTATGAATAAGAGAATTGTTTCACACAATTGCGTCTCAGATATTAATGCATATAATATTTCAGAGAATTTGAAGTTGATTGAACTTTGATTAATTTTAAATTGATTTTGAACATTTTTGAGTTTTGTTTAGTTAATAGGAACCATATTTTATCCATTTAATTTTAAGTTTAGCTTAGTATTTTCGAGCTTACAAAAAGTAGTATTAGTCCAGTTCATTAGGTAAAAATTCAAAATTGAGGATTTAATTAGAAACTTGGATAATTTAGTATTAGAAAGAGAAATCATGCCAAACGGACAAGATCCAGCAAATGTACCTATAAATTATCAGTTATTAAGATTGTATATTGATACTATACCAAATTTTGACGGAAATCATAACTGTACTTTAGAAATTTTCCTTGAACATTGTGAATATCTTATTGCAACCTATACTAATCCAAGAAATTTGCAAGATCCGATAAATGGATTTTTAATCAGAGCAGTAATCAGTAAATTATCAGGTAATGCTTTAGTATTGGTAGGCAGTAGACCAGAAATTAGAGATTGGAATGAACTTAAAAATCTCCTTCGATTAACATTTGGAGATCAACGTAACTTAGATTGTCTTGTACAAGAAATGATCATTATGAAACCTAATAAAAATGAAAATTTTGTAAATTTTGGACAACGTTTACAACGTTGTAGAAGCCTCATTGCCTCAAAATTAAAATCTATGAATTTACCTCTTGCAGAATGTACTTTCAAAATTAAAAATTATGATGAACTTGCTCTAAAAACTTTTGTTAGAGGTTTATCAGGTAGAATTCAAGATATGGTTAGGCTTAGAAACCCTGATAGTCTTGAAGTTGCAATAGGTTACGTGATTGAAGAAGAAAATTTTATTTTAGCTCAGAAGCAAGGTAATTATTTACAAAATTCGTTTGTTGCAAATAAACCAAATATACAGAGACCTGTCTCCATAAATCAAGGAACAAATCAACTACCTTTCACTAGCCTGAGACCGAATTTCATCAGTAACCAAATTCAACATTTTCCTAGACCTAATTTCAATAATTTTCCGAGACCCAATTTTTATCAGTTCACTCCTCCTCCAAATTTTAACATGCCAAATTTTAATAATAACAGTCAAATATTCAGGCCTCGTTTCCCAGTAAATGAACATTTGAAACGAGACGTTTTTAAACCAACTTGTCAAGTTCCAAAAAATAAACCTGAACCTATGTCTACTACTAGTAGAATTCCTACTATACAGCAAAGCCAACGTAGAAACTTTTTCCGACCAACTGGCCCAAGAAATTTTGATTTTCAAGAACTCCATAATATGGAAATGTCGAATTCTATACCTTCTACTTCAGATTTTGATAACTATGACTATAATGCCTCTGGGAACACAAATTATTATCCAAACGATTATCTCGACTATTCCAATGAACTATCTGAACCAACTGAAACCGATCAAGTTGTAAATCAAAATTATGTAAGCGAAGAAGAAACTATTCCCGAAGAAAATTTTACTCAGGCTCCAACCCAAACAAATCTAACATAATAAATTTAAATCATTTATTAGATGAATTACCTTATCTTTATATTCCTGAATTAAATGCAAAATTTCTATTGGATACAGGTAGTTCCCGTAGTTTAATTAGTACGAAGCTAGCATATACATTTTTCCAGGAACATATCTTGAAAGAAAATTTTCATATCCAAACTTCTCATGATATTAGTTTTCACGACGAAGTATTAATAATTCCGATTTTTGAAACTTTTCAGTGTGATGCTTTTCATAAATTTTATGTTTTTGACTTTAATAAAAAATATGATGGTTTAATTGGTATGGATCTTCTCCACCAACTTCAAGCCATAGTTGACATTCATAATAAACAGTTAATCACCCCTACTATTCGTATTCCCATATATTATTCGGAAGTTTCAAAAACTCCTACAAAAAAATTCTTAAAATGCAACCACAGTATAATAGTTCCCCCAAAGACTGAACAAATTGTTAAAATTCCAGTTTGTTATGAAAGTGGATTAGGTATTTTAGAACAAACAGATTTCGGTAAAGACGTTGTAACTCCAGAAGCAGTAGTAAACATCAAAGACTACGATGCCACAACAACCATTCTGAATCCTAATATTAACCCTGTTAAAATTGACATATGTGAATCTTTCAATATTGAGTTAATTAATCCCAATGAAGTCTACTTCACTGATAATATCTATGAACCACCAAAACTGACAAAACAACACGACAATTTACTTAAAGCCAACTTAAAAAATATAAAACTAGAACATTGTAATAAAGAAGAACGAGACGCCTTACGCTATGAATTTCGAGATATTTTTTATTGCGAAGACATTCCTTTAAGTTTTACAAATGAAATAACCCATAAAATAAATTTGACTGATGAAACACCTGTATTTACAAAATCTTACCGTTTCCCAGAAATTCATAAAAATGAAGTCAAAATTCAAATTAATAAAATGTTAGAGCAAGGTATTATTAAACACTCTACGTCTCCATGGAGCAGTCCAATTTGGATTGTACCGAAAAAATTAGATAACTCAGGAAGACAAAAATGGCGTATAGTTATTGACTACCGAAAGTTAAATGACAAAACCATTAATGACAAATACCCACTACCCCAAATTACAGAACTCCTTGACAAGTTAGGTCGTGCAAACTATTTCACTACTTTGGATCTGGCATCCGGTTATCACCAAATTGAAATTGACAAAAACGATATCCCAAAAACAGCTTTTTCAACCCTTAATGGACATTTTGAATTTATAAGGATGCCTTTCGGACTAAAAAATGCACCCTCGACTTTCCAAAGGGTTATGGATAATGTATTACGAGGACTAAATAACGAAATTTGTATAACATACTTAGACGACATTTTAACTTTCAGTACTTCCTTACAAGAGCACATTGTCCGACTTAGAAAAGTTTTTCAGAGACTTCGAAATGCAAACTTGAAAATTCAATTAGATAAAAGTGAATTCCTTAAGAAAACAGTTAATTACCTTGGTCATGTAATAACCCCAGACGGTGTGAAACCTAATCCTGACAAAATTTTGGCAGTTCAAAACTTTCCAATTCCGAAAACCCAGACAGAAATAAAATCATTTCTTGGATTACTCGGTTATTACCGCCGTTTCATAAAAGACTTTGCAAAGATCACAAAACCCCTTACATCTTGTCTTAAAAGAATGCCAAAATCATTCATGACACCAAGTTTATTGAGTCCTTTGAAACTTGTAAGAAGATTTTATGTAATGACCCCGTACTCCAATATCCTGACTTTTCTAAGAATTTCATACTTACAACAGATGCATCAGATGTAGCCCTAGGTGCTGTTCTCAGCCAAGGACCTATTGGATCCGATCGACCAATTGCCTATGCATCTCGAACATTAAATGAAACCGAAAGAAAATATAGTACTATTGAAAAGGAAACCCTTGCAATAGTATGGGCGTGTTCTTATTTCAGACCTTATATTTTTGGGAGACCCTTTACGATTTATTCTGATTGCCGCCCTTTAATTTGGCTTTTTAACATCAAAGAACCCAATTCCAAACTTGTTAGATGGCGACTGAAACTCGCTGAGTATGATTACAAAATTGTTTACAAAAAAGGCAAACTTAATACTAATGCTGATGCCCTTTCCCGAATAAATTTAAACATGCACGAAACTGAATCAGTAATTAACAATCCAGGTGACGTAAATCAAACAACTTTAGAGTACTTAAGACAATACGCTTCGAACCCAGACAATTTTCGAGACCCTGAAAATGAACTTAGAACAAATACTTCAGTTCAACAAAATACTAATCACTCAAGAAGTTCATCTTCTACTAACAGCTCTGATAATGAAACCCCACACTCTATGTCTTTCGAACATGAAAATGATGGAATCCCTATTCTAGATGAAATTATTAATAATAAATCCAAACAAATTCACGTATATAAACATAATCTTGATAAATTTTCGATCAAGTATCAAAGTTGTGGAAGAAATAAAATTATTACCGTAAAAACTCCTTTGCAAGATACTGAAATAAATGTTTTCGAATTTTTAAGAGATTATCTTAAACCCAATTCAACATATTACATATATTTTCATGATAGAGATTTTATTCCTATCTTTAGTAGAGTTTATTCTCAAAAATTCGACAGACGAAACTTGAGACTTATTATGTGTTCTAAACTGGTAAATACAGTGACTGACATTGGAGAACAACTAACTTTAATTAAAAATCACCATGAAGGAAAAACTAATCACCGTGGAATTGACGAGACTTATTCATGTTTAAAAAGAAATTATTATTGGACTAAAATGAAAACTACTATTCAAAAATTTATAAATTCATGTGAAATTTGTCAGAGAGCAAAATACTCTCGCAAAAATCCCTATGTACCTCTTATTCTTACAGAAACGCCTTCAAAACCTTTCGAATTAGTACATATAGACGTATTTTATTATAACACAAATAACTATTTAACAATTGTTGACTCATTTTCAAAATTCGTCCAAGTTATACCCATTACAGGAAAAACTGCTGTAAATATATGTGACGGACTTATAAAGTACTTTACAAATTTTGGTGTTCCTCAAAAATTAGTGTCAGATAGTGGACGAGAGTTTAATAACGAGACCGTTAAAGAACTTATGAAACTTCACAAAATAACGATTCATTTTACTACCCCAGCTCATCATGAATCAAACAGCATAGTAGAGCGATTCCATTCAACCCTTATTGAGCATCTGAGAATACTTCAAGAAACAAATCCTAGTGAAACAGACTTGATTAACTATGCGGTGCTAGGTTACAACAATTCGATTCATAGTTCGACTGGATTCACCCCTTTTGAACTCGTTTTTGGTCATACAAACTCAAGATCCCCTGATGAAATATTTATTCCCAAAGAAGCTTACACAAATTACGTTCAAAATCATAAACAAAAACTTATACAAGTATACGAAAACGTTCATAATAAGTTAGAAACAGGTAAAAAGAAAGTTTTAGCAAAAACCAATATTAACGGTGACAAAAACGTTCAATTTAAGCTTAATCAAACAGTATATAAAAAGAACCCAAAAACTAACCGAAACAAAAAACATAACAAATTTCTTGGACCTTATGTCATTACTAAAATGTTAGAACATAATAAAGTTGAAATTAAAAATCCTAAAAACAAAATAGAAATCGTTCATATTAAAGAACTAAGAAAACCCCCTTTATTACAGGATCAAAATGAAAGTCACCCTCCTGAGCATCCTACTAGTAGCACTGGTGCAAGCACAGGACATCAAAGTGATGAAAATTGATGATTCCCCAGGAATTCTTCCCTTTAAGTTAGGCACAAATCGTATTATATCAAGCAAACATGTTTTTCTACATGAAGTTGACTTAAACACTCTTGAAATAAGTGTTAATAATTTACTGAAAAATTACAAAGATTTAAACACAACATTGACTAATAGTAACCTCATTTACAGAATAATTTTATTTACGAACTATAATCACTTAAAACCTCTAATGGATGAAATAATGCTTAAATTAAACAATGTTTTTATTAACAACAATTCAAGAATTAAACGTGGTTTAATTAATTTTGGGGGCACTGTTCAAAAATGGCTTTGGGGAACCCTTAGTGCTGATGATGGTGAACGTTATGATAAAGCAATAACCATATTAAAACAAAATCAACAAAAAATTGTCAATCACGTAAATGAACAAATCTCGCTGTCCAAACAACTTATCAGTAAATATTCAAAAGATATTGAAACAATAACCAAAAACCAAAAGAAAATTTCTGAATATATAGAATCATATATGCCGTATGTGGAAAATGCAACTGATCAATTTTATCAATATACTTCTTATTTAACTATGATTGAACAAATATTCATTAATGCTCACATGACAATTACGTTTTTGGATAATCTCGAAAATGCTATAATGTTTGCTAAACTGCATACAATCCACCCAGATATATTATCAACTCAAAATTTACATGAAATTCTTGAGGAACTTAAAAGTCATCATAACAGTAATGAATTATTGAAAATAAGCTTACACTCTTGGTATTCGGTGATACAAACTAATTGTTATTTCCAAAAATCAAAAATTATTTTCACAATTGAAATTCCAATTGCCAATCCAAAACTATTTCAATACTTTCAACTATTTCCTATACCAACAAAGGACTTTAAAATAATAATCCCTTCTAAACCATTCCTGGCTCTAGAAGATAACGAATTTCAATATATGGCTCAACCATGTTATAAAATTGAAGAAACATTCATATGTGAACAAGAAGAATTAAAAACCGATATTCTAAATGATTGCATCGCCTCTTTAATTCAAGACAAAAAGACTCGATGTAAACAAAGTCCAATTGTAGTTCCCAAATTAATATTCAATAAAGTCAACGACCAGTTCATCATAGTGATTTCCCAAGAAGAAATTAAACTCAAATCAAATTGCCCAGATCAAAGCTACCTCATTGTTTAAGGTAATGTCATTATCCAAGTACCACCTAATTGTACAATCAAATATGGCAACTTCAAATTTGGCACGTATCAAGAAAGTTCTTTTGGTAAACCATTAATATTACCAAAACTAATTAATGGATCCACAATAATTGAATTATCACATAATCGCCCCTTAAATATTGATGATATCCCATTGGAAGAAATTCATTCATTAAAAAGAAACATAGAAGCAACACATCAATTATCTATAATGGATATAGATAACATGAATCAAAGTAATTGGTTATTATGGTTCATACTTTGTGCAGTCCTAGTGATCTCAGCATATTTCCTTATTTCCAAGATAAAAATTGTGAAACAAATATTATTTTCACAATTACCAGTCAGTGTCAAGAAAGAAGAAAATTCTGAACCTTCGGTCCTGTTTGATCCCGAAGTCCAGATTTAGGGGGGAAGAGTTACAAAATCGAGAACCGCCCTGTAAGCACAAACACCCAGCCAAGCAGCCGATCGAGATATGATGTCATCCGAGGTGATAAATAGAACAGAAACTGTAATTGTCAACAAGTCTTATTTTGTCCGTTGGTATTAAATGTACGAATTGAATTTTATATCTTTGTTTTTAAATTAAATAAATATTTTTTAAAAACAGTTTTCGATTTGATCGGAAGTTTACTCGTGTTTTGTTTGAGTCGGATCATCTGGACTTCCCGAAGTGGCTACTGTGTATCTGATAATTTTATTAGGTGTAATAGCTGACCGGTTGCAAACTGAAGAGTTGCATTATCCTAGCTGTAGTAGGGACCAAACTTATCTGTTAGATTGTTTAAAGTCTAATCATGTAACGGTTTCGCACTATCGCCAGCATCCAGGCTGTGCAGTAAGTCGTCAGCTATCTCTTAGTTCCCGCTCCCAAGAACAAGATTTTAAAATTTTCTAATAAAATACAACCTGAAACATTTAACTATTTTGCAATACTCACTACATACGATGCTTTTCTTCTAGATTTCAGAAATACATTAAAATATTATAAAAAACCGTCACTAGTAGAGTTGTTTCAATGTCTGGAGTGAAATGATATTTAGGTATAAACCCAAATTCTATCTAAAGTGGGAAAAATCCAGCTTTGTTGAGAATGGAAATATTACTTCTAACATAGTTATGTAAATTTCAGTGCTGTTCAAATTTTAAAATATTCAAGTGGCAACCTTGTTACTTTAAATGTGACTTCCTCAAATTTCTACACTTTCATACCTCAGCGACTCTCTAGGAAACGCCACAAAACTTAATAACCCCATTAAATGTTCGGTAGGTATGAGAGAGTAAAGTAGGTATGAGAGAGTAAATATAGAAAATAATAAGACTGCCAGCCACTGTCTCTTAGAATATAAAAAAGAATTAAAAGATTTCTAAAATATCAAGTACATTAAACCTACAAAGATCCAAAAATTACTCTCAGCAATTCCGTAAGCGATCAGGCGGCCTCTACCGAAGAAATATTATGAGTGGCCAAATGTGACGTGCATATATAATTTTCGCCTACACAATACAGGGTGTAAACGATTTGAGTGCAAAGATTTTGAGGATCAATACTTCAGGTCAAAACAAATCAAAAAGCTTTATAACATTTCCAGAAATAAACTATTGTTTTGCCAAAAAAAAGAAAGTTAGAAGTTACATAGCCTTTATTACAGTGAATAATAGACTATTTCCGGCTTCAAAATGCTTGTAAAGCTAAATATGTAAATACTCAATAGCTTATACACCTTTAATAACTGTATTAACAAAGAAAATTAATATTTAAACTCTAAATATTCTGTTAAAATTTGCCGTATGTTTCTCCGAACAGATGTGGCAACATAGCATATAATATGCCTTATTCAGTACTACAGCTGACCACTGCCACGAATACTTTTTTGCTGCACCGCTTCTTGTCAGAAAGTGAAAGTGATATTTACGTGACATTCTAGGTAGCGTTCGTGATTTGATTTTTGTTTTAAATTTTTAATTTAATTTGTGGGGAAAACACTTGTAATAGCAACAATGTTGAATTTTGTATATTGACTATAAAGAATCCTTTGTTCTCCAGAGCTCTATCATAATGACAGCCTGTAAGTACATGGGTATTTATTTGTCTAATATAAGTAATATTAATTTTATGAGTAACAATTATTTTTCGAATAATTTAACACATAAAAGAACTACATATAAGAAATGTAATTATTTAATACAAAAAAATAACAGTTGTTAATTTTTTGTGTGAATCATTCCTTTATTATTCACGTTACAAGTGAATTTTTAGCGCGACGTTGCAACATTGACAATAATTTACTTAACATGTATTTCGAATTTTCTTGCTTATTAAGGCCTATAGACCATAACATTATAACAGTTTTTTGTTTTATTTGGTGTGTACTATCTGCACCTAAAATATATGCACTCAAACTGTTTACACCCTGTATAAATTTGGATGTTAAATTACTGTTTTCATATATCAACCCTGTTTGTTTATCGTCAGTCAGAATTAGCTTTAATTGGAACAATTGGCAGCTTTATAAGATCACTTGATAGTACCAAAGACTTCAAAGTTTATGGTCTTCTTTTTCACTTCAAGGCTTTGAACATTTTTATGACTTCAGTGGAGTCATCTTTTCTTGGGTCTACCCTCGTCTTTCTTTGGGTCTATATTTTCTACTTGTTTAAGTAGTCAAGTATCTTCCGATCTCTGCATATATAGAATGCATTTTATTTATTGCCAATTTTATTTATTTTTTGTTCTTATAATATATCTTTTATTTCATGCATATATTCTCATTTCTCATTTGGTCTCAATTGAAATAAGCTTTACATTTTTTAAAGAATTTTTAGTATATTATAAAATTTAATTATAGTTTAATTTCTTGTCTTGTTTCCAAGTGTTCTGCGTTTAGTACCACTTATTCTTTGAAATGTATTAAGTTTTATATTAATGTCGTATTCGTATTGAAATGCTCTATTGTTTCCTAGAAAAGTGAAATTAATGATTTTTTTCAGATATAGGTTATTTATAATTTTGTTGGAACGTATTGGATTCTTGTTCATATTCCATAAGTTATGTTTTGATTGGTTCGCTCAATCAATACAATTCTAGCTGAAGATCATATAGTAATCACGACTAACAATGGACTGGCTGACATGTCTGTTGATTTAGGTTTTCTTGTCTCAGTTCTGTTCCGTAACAGATAAGTATTTGAAATTTGTAATGTAGACCAGGTGTAATACGATTACTGGTTGTACTTTACAGAAAGTCCTCCTCACAGATTTTCTGAAAGAAGGAAATCACTCTGTTTGTTATATGTTATGTAGACGTTTCAACTTCTAGCGTGGAGTCATTGTATATATTAGATGTGAGTTATTTTTGGAGTGTTCGTTAAGATGCTCAATTTTTGTTTTGTGTTTGTCAACTACCAGTATCTCCATTACAAATTTCAAATATTTATTGGTTACAGAAAAAATGCGAGAAAAAAAATGTCAATGAACAAAAAGAACAACCAAGGACCTCAGCAAAAATCATTTAGAAATTACTTGAGTTAATACATTTATTGGATGGCCCCAGTTTGATCTCAGACTTTATTTGTTCTTCCAACCGCGCGTCATCTGCTATATATCTGTATCTCGTATTCAAATGCAAAGTTGCATCAGAATCGGTAAAAAATATTTAGGGTTTTAAAATTTTGTATGAAGTAAAATTCACCAAAAATAGTGATTTGGTGGATACCTTATTGCAAACTCTTGTAATAAAATAATTATTATTTTTTGTAGAAATTAATATATCACATATCATACTTCGGGTGAAATATAATCAACTTACTGTTTTGGAGTCATAGTCTCCACCGGTAACTGCACCTGTGGCATTTCACTGGAGCCAGGCGTAGTATCGAATTTCCCCCACGAGATCGAAATGACATGGCAGTACAAGTCAAAAGGTTTTTGCAGGAAATCTCAGGTTGTTGTGTCCCATTAGAGTGAATACAAATCCTATCGCTGATCGCTGTGGTTACAGAGACAGCCTACAACATGTGCTAGAGATAGATATTTTTACTAAGATTCCATGTTATAGAACAGAGCCGTAGCCAGAATTTTTATCGGTTGGGTAATTTTTTTTTGAGTGATGGATTGATTCGAACTGCGGAATTTATATTTTTGCTTATGTATTTCCAGGAGATATAAAAATTTATAAATATAAAATTTAATTATATGAAAAAGATGGTTAAGTGGTTAAAACTGAATCTTGTAATCCAAAATTCCCCCATCCCTCGCTGGCTACGGCCTTATTATAGAGTACAATTAAATGAAGTAGTTCATGACATATTATAAGCAGTTTTTTATATAATCGTTTCAGGGAAAAGCAAGATTCTACACACGCAACTTCATTTTCTTCTCTAAGTATACTTGCGTTACTGTTTTGTAGAAACTCCCCAAAAAACTTATTAAACAAGCTTCAGCTCACAAAAACGGTAAAAAATGCGAATGCGCAATTTGAAATAACTATTTTAAATATTGGTATTTCTGAATATTTATTACGTTATATTTGGACCAATGGAAAATATCCCCGTTTGAAAACTTGAAAAATATGACTTCCACATTTATTTATAGCAATTATTGAAACAATAGACATTTAGTTTTATGATATGAGTACGAAATAACTGGGAAATTGAAAAACAACTTAGGTTTTATAATGTTTATCTTGGGTTTTATAATAACCATCAACATTTTTTGGCATCGGATTATTGATTATACATAGTACCTAATTAATATTTTTTCAAGCGAATCTCTAGGTGCTCGTAGAGGCTAGTTTTTATCACTATCTCCACCTCTAATTTAAAGTTATAAATATTGGTAGTAGAGTAACGCGAGGTAAGATCTTAAGGAAAACGAACATCTCATTTTTGTTTTAGTAGATTGTTTAGAGCGTTTGTATTTTTTAGCTTGGATTCCTTCAAATACTTTCTAGATGCAATTACGAATTGAATGAAATCGTGATCATAATTTTCGTAGAAAGGAAACTGGAATTCAGTAAAATGAAACCTATTGATTGCATGATAAGACGTTTCAAACTGGAAATATTTATTAAAATATGTGTAGATTATAATGTGAGCTATATTGTACTTTTAATTGTTCAACAAGAATTGTACTTCTGATATTCAACCGTCGAATACTCTCTTCGAGGTGTCATTCTTTTGTATGCAAGACAATATATATAATATATATTGATTCTGGTTAGGATTTTCGGGGAAACTAGCACATAGAGGTTCCGAATCTGGAGCCGTTCCATGTAATTGCTGTTACGCGTAATTCCTAGGTTAGAATGTCACGATGAAATTTTTCAGGTTAACTTCACCTGTCAGAGATACTGAATACTCTCTTCGAGGTGTCATTCTTTTGTACGCAAGACAATATATATATAGAGTATATATTGCTTCTGGTTAGGGAACCTTCATCAGTTGCGCTTCCCACAATTGAATGTCCTCTCGAACAATTCTTTATGTATTTGATACATTTCGTTAAATTTGAAGACGCGAGATGTAAAGATCGACAAATAGGATTTTTGGGGAAACTAGCACATAGAGGTTCCGAATCTGGAGCCGTTCCATGTAATTGCTGTTACCCATAATTCCTAGGTTAGAATGTCACGATAAAATTTTTCAGGTTAACTTCACCCGTCAGAGATATTGAATACTCTCTTCGAGGTGTCATTCTTTTGTACGCAAGACAATATATATAATATATATCATCGTGACATTCTAACCGAGGAATTACGGGTAACAGTAATTACATGGAACGACTCCAGATTCGGAACCTCTATGTGCTAGTTTCCCCGAAAATCCTAGATGTCGATCTTTACATATCGCGTCTTCAAATTTAACGAAATGTATCAAATACATAAATAATTGTTCGAGAGGACATTCATTGTGGGAAGCGCAACTGATGAAGGTTCCCTAACCAGAAATAATATATATTATTATATTGTCTTGCGTACAAAAGAATGACAAATTTGTTAGATTTTTCACAATTAGTGAGTGTTAAAGATTCCCAGTAGCTGAGTTTGCTGTTTTAATTAAAATCTTATTTCGAAACGAATTCTGTATTAATAGTGAATTATGAGTATACTGTTTTTAAGAACAATAACATTTTCTGTACAATTTGGGCAACATACTCACCCAACAAGAGCCGCATGAAGATTGTTCAGCTATTCGGCTGATTCTTTTGCAATTTGTCCACTGGCAACGAGCGTCGAAAGTTTCTGGAACTCCAACGTTTTCATCGATTTCATGTTCAAGTACTGGAATATTTTCAAAAACACTTTTTGGTAAACTTTTTACACCCAACAAACTTTGAATTCTTGAAAATGGAGTAAAAATTTCTTCCGACTATCCATAGATTCTGTTTATTGTTAATTTCAGCAATGAACTCGTCTGAATTATCAGAACCAAAAACATACGATAACACAGATAAAACGAAAAGTATTGTTTTCATGTTTCTGTTAATAATTGAAACACAACTGTTTGAATTCCTTACGTACTTGATGTAGTTCCTAATGTACCTACCTGACATAAGTATCGTAAGACCTTTTTAAGTACTTGAGGTTAATTTTCCCTTGAACTACTTTGTAATTTTTGAAAATTAGGTACTTACTTGTAGTGTTTAGATAAAAAGTGAAATTAAACTGAATAATTATAATAATTATGTATATGTACATATAGTGTGATCCATTTAAAAATATAAAATTAAAAATATTCTACAGGGGGGTTTTCAAATTATCAAAAAAAAAACAAAAAAATTGTGCTGTTCGAAAAATTGCAATACATTCGCCATCTTGTAAACAAATTTGATGAAATTTGGTGGGTTTGTGTTACCAGACTACGGCCAATCGATTGACGTTAACGATTCTTTTCTAGGCCTTCTAGATTTATTTGCAACCATATTGATATTTCTTAAGGCCGCCATATTGGATTTATACGTTATTGAATAGCATATAAAAAGAGCTTTCATCCATATATAATAAGCCTATCTTTGGCTGACGGAAAATAGAAATTAAAAAAAAAAGAACAGGTTTTCACTTAGTTGGTTGTTAAATGCCATAGTTGTGTTTTCTTAAAATTTCTTTTGAAAAATAAACATAAAAGTATTCTTTTATTTATGATACTAAAGTAAACAACTAAAACATTACATATTTGTGATTTAGCTCAAAAAAAAACGATGACAGATGCTTGAATTAAAACAAATCAAATTAAATGTTGTCTAGGTATTTTTTCAATGGCGCGAAAAATGGCTGCCTCAAGCTCCTTTACCGTCTATCTCTCTACAGGCCATCAACCGGCCCAGATTTCTTATCCAATTATGTCGATATTACTGATTTAAAAAGTCAGTTATGATTCTTGCATTATGTGGAGGTGCTCCATCTTGCTGGAACCACATGTTCGCTACATCTTAAAGAGACAAATTTTCTAAATTTTTGTCCACGTAATTTTGCAATATCTAAAGATATCGAGGACCAGTCAAATTAGCAACAAAAAAAAAACTAAAACGTTCCTAGGTATATATTAAAACCCCACCTCACTTGGCATTTTTCTACGTACCAATTACAAAACAATCTTCTCCTTTCTCAATTGCTAAGTCGAAGTCCTTGACTAATATGTTCGACTTATGGACAAAATTGTTATTTTCAGGAATTTTCTGAGCAGTTGATTTCCATTTGATGAAGGGAGGTACGAGGATTGTTGATAACACTTTGTAAAACACGATTTTCAATATTTTCATTAAATACTCAATTTCGATTAGGTTTTTATAAGAACCATAACCAAGCAAATTATTTCTAAGCATTCTGAAAATTGACAAAGTCGGTTGCGGCCTTTCGGCATAACTCTAAAAGTACATATTTTGAGCTCGTCAGCGTTCCCGTGTCACAAAATGAAACAATCATACATATTCACTTTTCCCAATTTGAATACCTTTCCATATTTAATTTAATTGAAAAAAAAAAAATACTCTAATAACTAGGTTACTTAAAAAACATTACATATATTTTTAAAAATATTAAACTCTTATCAGATAGAACCAAATAGATAATCAAGTATTGACCAAGAGATAAGTAGCTATGACAACAAACGCGGCATTTTATTTCACAGCCAAGTGAAAAACTGTTTTTTAAATAATCCCATTTTCTGTCATTGTTATTAGCTAGGATTTTTCCAATTTTGTCCGTTGTACCACGTACAAAAGCAAGTAAAGCTGCCTAGATCTTTTTTCTTGGGTTTAGATTCTTGTGTAAGTGCTTTCTGTATTATGTGGTGGTGATAGCCATTTGATGTTAATGCCTCCTTCAAAATGTTCATATGGGCCTTGCTGTTTTCGTTGTTTGTTAGAGTTCTAGATCTGTGTGTTCAAACCCTAGAACTAATTAAAATAACTGAGGTTGATGATGGTGCGAGTTTGCGTTGAGGTATGGTTTGCCGGTATACTGTGTGCCCTATGGTTCCGTCGAGTTTCTTTTTTGATTAGTAAGTTGAGGAATGGCAGTTTTTTTCGATTTTCATGGTAAGTGTAATTTCTGGGAGTATTTCGTTAAGATGATTGAGAAATTTGTGGGGTTGTTCTCTACCAAGTGGTCATATTATAAATGTATCACCGACATATCGTAACCATAGGATAGGCTGGTACACCGTGGTCTGAAGAGCCTGTCCTTTTTATATTTCCATAAAAATATTTGCCAGGACTGGGAACAAAGGGAACTCCATTGGCGCTCTTTCAATTTGCCTGCAACGTTGACCGGCATAGGTAAAGTATGTGTTTGATAATCAGTGGTTAGCTAGATTGATGATGTGTTCTGGAGATTGGTACTTTTCCTCAATGTAGTGGAGGGCCTCACAGGTACCTTTGTAAACAGGAAGACTCAGTAATATGTCGTCCTTGTGTATATTCATACTACAAAGGGTTGGAGTTCTTTGGCCAGGAGGTTTTGATTCTCTTGCCTGTCGTTTGTTTTGTTTATAGCAGTATTTTTGTGAGAGCTATTGCCTAGTTCAAGCCAGTTGACAATATCTAAACTTCTGCAGGGGTCAGTGTTCTGTTGGAGAGATTATGAACTGGGAACACACTATTTGATGTTACTGTCTTCTCCTTTTAATGTTATTGTTTTAGTCATTTTAACTTTTCTTTTTGTCGCCTTGATCTAATTTCTCCATCTTTTTCGGCCCTGTGTTCTGATAACGTGTCAATGTCATTCCAAAGTGCCGGGTGTATGGATATTATTTAATCTGAGTCTAAGTTTGTATCGGTTGTATTTAGTTTTCTATTCACACTTTGAATAAGTTATTTAACAGGGCTTTGTTTGCCCTGTTTGAAATATTCTGAGTTGGTCTGGTTTGCATGTGAAAATGTAGTCTGCAGCACATGGGAATGATGTCCTGATCTTGGCAGTGACGCCAAAAAGCTAGGTCGCATAGCAGTCTCGATTTCTTTGTCCACAGTTTCTCGAATGTTTTGATATTTTATGATACTTCCTCTCCGTAGAGGTATATGATGTTATTTCGGATATCTTCACTAGCATGTAATGGCATTGAAGGTTTTCGAAATTCTCGTCTGTGTTTATTTGTCTTAGCGAAGACAGTTTGACGTTTCTTCATTCTGAATTATCGATGTTATCACTAAGTGTAGTACAAAATGAAAGTAGCACCAACTCAAAGGCAAAAATAAAAACAAGTCAGATAAATGAAGAAATTCAGAAAAATATAATTCCAAGGGAAAAACCGTTTAAATGTCCGAAGTTTTATGGTCTCCCCAAAATCCCCATCTTTTAGCAAAATTTCTGGCTAAAGAACTCTTTGTTGATCAGATGACATACATTTTACGTCAAAAACTCACATCTCTTGAACATAATAAAAATATGAATATACATAAGGACGACATATTAGTGAGTTTCGATGTCTTCTTTCTTTTTACAAAGGTACCTGTGACTGAGGCCGTCCACTTCATTGAGAAAAAGTACCAACTTGCAGAACACATGATCAATCTAGCTAACCACTGCTTATCAAAAACATACTTTACCTACGCCGGTCAATGTTACAGTCAAATTGAAGGAGCGCCAATCGGGTCCCCTTTGTCCCTAGTCCTGGAAAATCCTTTTATGGAAAAGATCGAATACACCCGAAAATTACATTTACCATGGAAACAGAACAAAACAACGAACTGCCATTCCTCAACTTACTAATAAAAAGAAACCTGACGTAACCATAAGGCACACAGTATACCGGAAAACCACACACCCAAACAGATACCGCAACGCAAACTCGCACCATCACCAAGCTTATTTTAGTAGTTATAACCCTGACACACAGTTGTAGAACTCTAACAAACAACGAAAAGAGCAAGGCCGAGATAACAATTTGAAGGAGCATTACCATTAAACGGCTATAACCACCACATAATACTGAAAGCACTTACACAGGAACCCAAACACAAGACAAAAGATCTCAACAGCTTTTCTTCCATTTGTACGGAGTACAACGGACACAATTGGAAAAATGATAGCTAAAGACAATATAATAAAAGTTTTCAAGCCACGCAGAAAGAATGGATATTACTGTCACCCAAAAAGATCCCTCTTGAAAATCAGGGCGTGTATTAGATACTGTGTAAAGACTGCAACCGCGCGTACGTCGGCCAAACTAACAGAAAAACAATGACGTATGCATTGTTACAAAACAATCTAAATACAGGCCATCAAATAGATTTCGACTAGATGAAGATATTAACAAAGAGTAACAGTTATAAAACAAGGCTCGTTAGGGAAGCTATTGATATAGAAAAAAGGATAACATACCTTAACAAACGGGACGATGGGCAATACCTCCCACCCATATGGAGAGTCGCACTAACAGGTCAATAACACTAATATACTTCCGACCAGACAATAGCCCAATGACCAGCGGACCGATAACCCGTCAAAGAACCGGAGTTCTTCTTGGCCAAATAAGACCATGCATTTTCTAAGGCACGTAAACACACATGAGAACTCTTCACGAGTGAATATATTTTGGGTAGTGGTATTGTTAAGGAATCCATGGGGATCATGAAGAAGTACTTCTTTGCTTTGTTTGGGTAGATAAAAAAAATTTGTTTATTGTATTATTTACTTTGTTTTCTGATCAATGAAAGATTGATATGATTTTATTTGAATTACTTGCTTACGGTTTCTATAATTTTATATGTATAAAATATAAGAGCCTTATCTTTATCGACTAAGATGGAGTTCGTCAGATGTGATAAAATATATAAATAAAATGATTTTAAAATAATTCATATCTTTATAACGGCATCCTTCTCCAATTTCATAATAACAAAAATATAATTGAGAATATTTGAGACTGAAATGGCCTTAGACAATTCACGTTTAAATATTAAATTTGATCAGAAATATGTCTATTGTATGTAAATAAACTAATGCAATCTCCAGCATAGAAATGATATATTACTTTGCTTTCAAAAACCTACAAGGTTTCGAAACGCAACCAACGACAATGTTGTTTTTTTACAATTGTGGCATCTTAACTTTGCATTCATGGATTTCTTGAGAATAATTACATCACACAATAGCTTTCATTTAGTAAAATTAAGGGAGACTCTTTAAACTATCGTTCTGTATTTATGTTCTCCTTTGAGTAATATTGTTGAATTATGAAATTGAAATTTTATCATCACAGTTTCAGACGTGTTCAAAATATCTGGGCTTGAATTAACGTTACTAAATGTAATTTTTATATTAATTTATTCATATATTTAGAGGCCTAGAGGTTTCTCCAATACAAAAATTTATTACATTGGTCAGGAATTTTTTAGACGCCATTTTTTAAATTTGGATCTTAATTTTTTGTTTTTGTTTGTGATATAATAATTTTTTTTAATGTGTCTGTAATGTAAAATTTGTTGTTAGCACTATTTGTTTTTTCGATGAGACCTATAAGAAAAATAGAATAGGTACTGTGTAGGTACAGACCTTTTTACCATATAATTTCATTCCAAATAAGTTTAGGGGGCAACTGACACCCCTTGCATCGCCCCCCTCTAAATAATAATAAATATGCCTATGCTTAAAAGTTAGGTGCCCACAACTGCAGTACCAGGGCTGCCTTTTATGTTTCGGGATTGGACAACCCTAGTGCTGCAATCTGACAACTGACAGCTCTATCGTAAAGTTTGACATTTTTGAGGTTATACGTACTCAGAACGTTTTGACATACGAGCGCTATGTGTTGTTTACAGTAACTTAAAGGATTCATCAAATCGTGAACATTTTCGTGCGATTATTTTTTACAACTTTCGGCTTGGATTAGGTCAGCAAGAGTGCATGGATGAACTTAATTTAATTTTTGGCGATGAAACTCCATCAAGGACCAGTGTTTATCGATGGAATGTTGAATCCAATCGAGGTCGTATTTCACTCCAAGACGAATTTCGTGAAGGTCGTCCAAAAACAGTTGTTATTCCGGAAACCATTGATGCTGTGCGCGAACTGATATTGCAAGATCGTCATGTGATCTATCGTGAGATTGAGTCAACCTTACACATTAGTGGGACTAGCATACATTCAAATGTCAAAAAAATTTGTTCGCGTTGGATCCCATACAATTTGTCAATCGTTCAAAAAAAGGCTCGTGTCGATTGGTTCAAAGAAAAGCTCAAAAAATACGATCGCAGTGCTTCAAAACACGTTTATGATATAGTGACAGGTGATGAATCGTGGATTTACGCGTATGAGCCCGAAAGTAAACAGCAGTCGACTGTATGGGTGTTTCAAGATGAGCCGAATCCAACAAAAGTTGTTCGAGCACGAAGCACTTACTAGCCAATGATCGCCTGTTTTTTCGGAAAAACTGGACATGTCGCAATCGTACCACTAGAACAACGCAGAACAGTCAATTCTGAGTGGTACACAACCATTTGTTTGCCAGTTGTCTTTCAAGAAATGAGGAAGACCAACCGCCGAAGACGGATCACTTTTCACCACGACAATGCGAGCTCTCACACATCGGCTCAAGCAACTGCATTTTTGACCACTCAAAACATCGATTTGATGAGTCATCCGCCGTATAGTCCTGACTTGTCACCAAATGACTTCTTTTAATTCCCGTATGTAAAAAACAAACTGAGAGGTCAACGTTTTTCGACACCTGAAGAAGCGGTTGCTGCGTTTAGAATGCAAGTTTTGGAGATACCTCAATCAGAGTGGAAAAAGTGCTTCGACAATTGGTTCAAACACATGCAAAAGTGTATAGATCTTCATGGGGAATATTTTGAAAAACAATAAAGCGATTTTCGATGATTAATATTTGTTTTTTTCTCTAATCCCGAAATATAAAAGGCAGCCCTCGTATAATGTAAAGGCTAGAGTAATATGTTGTAAAGACACTTTTCCCTTACCCTCTAGCCAGCACGATGCATGGGCGGATCAACGGTTTGGCGAGAGGAGCGATGGCGCCATCCAAGAATTTCAATATTATTGAGTTTAACACTAAAGAACGAGCAATTCTTCTACCCACAAGCTTAAAATAAAGCCATTTTTGCGAGTTTAAAGCAAAAATCCTCTATTTAACAACCCTAGAGAAGGCACCACTACTTTAGTCCAAGATCGCCCCCCCCCCCTGATGCTCGACTCTGGATCCGCCCCTGGTACAATGCTTAGTACAAAGTAAACAGCAGGTTACTATGGCTAGCGTCACCAAATTTGCAGAGACGATATATTAAAGCTATCTGAAGGATCTGATGGAGACGTTGAAATATACGAAGGCAACTTAACAAACTGATGATTCTCATTAACAATAACTATTATTTGTCAGAGGTACAGGATAGAAAGGCACAAAGAAGTGAAATCATTGAAGAATTAATTTAATTGCATACTTAATATATATTACTATAATTTTATTCTTAATTTACAAACGGGGCATTCCAGCAGTCATTCTTAGCTGAAATTGAAATTTGTCGGATCCTCGGCGAACTTTCATTAGTCCTTTATCTCCCCAGTCTTCATTCCAAGAGTTAACCACCAACCAGTATTTTGTACTATTTTCTACACCCCAACCGATAACTCGGACGGCGTGCTTTCCAACATAGTCATCTGATGTTCTGAAATAAACACCTGAAAAGAGATTCAATATAATCTGGGTCCAGATTGTCGTAGCTAAGTTTGTTAGTCTCTCAATAACTATTTACACAGTCAGTAAACAGTTATTGAGTATATATGTCCATTTTGATTTTTCTTTCCCCATCTGTTTCTGTAATATTTAAAGATTTTGCAACTTGTAATGGAAAACCAAGTGTACCAGGGCAATTTCGAAAAATAATAAAGATTTTAGGCTATTTTTTAACTAAAGCCTTACTAGACAAAAGTTATAAATAAAGAATTATCTCTAATATCATCAAGTAGTTTTTTAGTATTTTAACGAGAAATTAATATTAACATCTAGAAGTTAAATGGAAAAATGTTTCTCAGAGCTTCCAAACGCGGGAGTCTGCTGTATGTAACGCGGTGTCCTTTGATCTCTAGTGCAGAAAACATTCGAAAGAATTGAATGCGAGGTAATATGTTGTTTCTAGTTGAGAACATTCATCAGTTGCGCTTCCCTCAATTAATTGAAATTCCGAATAATTATTTACGTATTCAGTACAACTGAACTTAATTAGTTTCTGAATCATTGAGGAGGCAATTACTCATTTTTGATGTTCATTTGGGTTTTTCACTCCTCACAGTGTTTTCAGAAAAATACAGATAAATTAAGTCATTGAAAATCATTGTGTGGTTTCTAAGAGTAATTTATGGAAACTGCCCGGAAAACTATGTAGTTGCTTTATTATGGAAAAAACTCTCTTAACTGTGAAAAAGCAGGTTTACGGATTTGTCAACTAGTTTTCCTATATTATATGTTAGATTGTATTTTGTGTAATAATTATCTGTTTGATATGAAGGTTCGATTCCTTATCAGGAACCGTTGCCGAAGAATGTTTTTGAAGTGATTTATGCAATATTCGTAAGCTTGACCTTTTTGGCAATGTCAATTGACTGACTATGATGTTCACTTGCGAGGAACTGTTGCCATGATACCTGTATCTCTATAGAGGGTGTCCCAATTTCTCCATTATTTAACAACATAACCTTTTTTGGTGTGCTATTCGTTAAGTCATATTTTTGTGTTATTTCAGTTCCATTTTGTGTATATCATTATAGGTGAGTACATGTCTGTATGTCTTCTTGAGACGTTGCATTGGTGGTCATTAGTTCCAATTTGGAGAGGTGTTGATGTTTCACCGGTATAGGTTTTTCCGCAGGCACAATTTATGGAACTTTGAGTAGCGTTTTTCGGTTTTGTTTTGTCAAATTTCATCTTAATGTATTATTACTTTTAAAAATCGGATAGACCGTGAACATAGGGAAAACGTTTTTAATTGTAAAGTTAATATCAGTTTGTCCGTTGTTATTTCAATTGGATGTACTTTGTGTTGTTTGTTGGTTTCTCTGTTTTTTTTTCGAGTAATTTTAATAGAAATTCAAGTAGCTATTAGTCTGTGTTGGTGTTCTATAAATGCTTACGGTAAAATTGTTGTTTGACCGCTTAACCAACAGGTCCAAACATTAAATTAAATTAAATTAAATTTACTGTTGAATTGGAGAATGGAAATAAACTGCCATTTTTGAACGTGTTGGTTGAGCGATCAAACAACAATTTTACCACAAGCGTTTATAGAAAACAAACACAGACTAATAGCTACTTGAATATCTATTCAGATCTCTCCTTAACCGTAAAAAGGAGTCTTTAAATCCTTATATGATAGAGCAAAAGCAGTTTCATCAACAGAGAAAATTATTGAGAAAGAGTTACGTTTGATAGAGGAAGTTTTAGAGCAAAACGAATACCCAAGAAATTTCATAAACAACACAATTTATCAAAACGAGAAAAAACAAAGAAACCATCAAATTACACGAACAACAGAAAGTACTTCCAATTTAAATAACAACGCCCAAACTGATATTAACTCTACAATTATAAACGTTTTCCCCTATATTTCCGGTAGATCCGAAAAAAATAAACGTATTGGAGATAAATGCGAATCAAAAATTATTTTTAAAACAAGTAATACATTAAGATCAAATTTGACAAAAACGGAAAACGCTATTCTAAAAATTATGTCTATAGTGTAATTAGTTTCTGTTGAAAACATATGACGGTGAAACATCAAGACAAACATAAATATATAGAGATATCAAGATTGGCAAACCATGTACTCACAGATAATGGTTTACACAAAATGGGCTGGACTAAGACAAAAATGTTATTTAAAGAAGTGCACACCAAAAAATGAAAAACAATGAAAGTGACATGTTGTTAAATAATGGAGAAAATGGGGCACTCTCTGTAGAGATACCGGTATCATGGCAACAACTCCTGGCAAATTAACATCAAAACGAAAACTTCAAACTCAATTAATCAATCAACTGACATTGCCAAAAAAGTGAAGCCTACCATATTGCATAAATCACTTTTTATGACAAACAACAAAATCTACATTAGAGCGAAATTTTTTTGAAAAAACCTCGATATACTCAACATAACGATTGACAACGACTCCAGAGTCGGAGTTGAAACGTCTCCAAGTATAACACAATATACAATATACTATTTATATACAGGAATACTGGTTGATCATTTTAAGACATCTCCTTCAATCAGAATAACTGTGAGGAAGAATTTCTGTACGGACAGCCAGTAATCCGGGCAATTTTACGAAATTGCCTTACCACACTTTGTTCTCCAAATACGATTTTAAATACTTATCTGCTGCAGGAAAAAATTCTGAGGAGAGAAAACCCCAATGAACAGGCAAAATAATTCAAGACCTCCTCAACAATCTTTTCGAAATTACTTACAAATTTACAATGTTTAATAAATGAAAATCTCACAAGAGTAGAATTTTGGTCTGCGATGGTGTTTGACCTAAATCATAAATATCCTGCAAAAATTGTACGAAATAAAACAAATTAACCAACAAACACTATTCCACATTAATTTATAGGCCTAGATAATTGGGTATTTGACTGTATTAAACATATTGGTCGAGCTGGTGAAATTATAAAACATAATTATTTTTTATGATCATTTTATGTCAATTTTCTTAAGAAATACCAATTAATTTCATAATAAAGGCAATAGAAAATTAACATTTTAAAATCAGGTGATCAAATGCGCGCGAAATTCGTCCTGACGTCAACATATTCATCTGCATAATCTGTATATAGAAAAATGAACTAAAGTAAGTTCTATGTGGTTCTGTGTTCATGTATTGGTTCACAACTTACAGCATAATCTTCTGGAGATCATCATGTTACCTCATTTGGTGAGTGGAAGCTGCCAATGATTTGGTGAAGCAGCTCCTAATCGAGTTACTGTCTCTGTTGCCTCTCTTTGTAGTTTTGTCACGGTATTTGTGCAATTCAGGCTACTTCCAGAAGTATATGCTCTAAGCACTCAACATAGAACGATACAATGAAGTAAATTCGAATTGTAAGACACAAATAAAAAACCAAGCGTTTACGCTGTCTTATTTTTATGTGACTTTAATTCCCGATTTTTTTAGAAAATATTAATAAGAAAAAAATGTTACGAGCTTATTACAAACATATTAACAATTTATGATGGTTTACAAAAAAATACAGTCAAATACACCATTAGGCAAAATTTAAGCAGATCTGTTGAACAATAACCCAGTTTAATATAAATTATTAGTCTACAAACTCTTATGAATAATAAGATAATTATAATTGCGAAATACAGAAAGAAATTTAAAAAATAGGAATACCTTAAAATGAATAATTTAAAAAATATGTACATTATAATAGATAGGTACTTTGTTTATAGTGTTACGAAATTTACCCAAAGCCGACCCTGTTTCATGTCAGTACGACATCAATCGCTTTGAGATAAAAAATGGTCCTCGAAAAGACTCGGAAACTGTAGAAGTGATGATGATTTTTGCGAGAATTTTCTATGCTGGTTTTATAAAGGAAGCAGGCAACGATCGCGAGTTAGTTGGTGGAGCGAAGAGCTTATATGTAAAATTGTTGTAATATTTGAATCAGCAGTTGTATATTCGATGTAAATAAAAGTTCTAGAAAAGTCAAAGTGAATATTAGTTTTATAATTTTAAATTGAACCCACGGACTATATAGCAATTTGGTTACCAAAAGTGAAGGATTAAGTGCAGTTAAAATCGTAATTTGATTTATGGAAACTCGTAGTATGGAATAGATGGACGAAACTACCAAAAAAATAGTCAAGCAGGTTACGGAGGGACTAGACGAACAAATTGCACAGATTCTAGAAAAACGTGACAAGAAGGAGATACAACATCAAGAAGAAATTCAACAAAGTTTAGTAAAGTCTTTTGATGAAAAACGTAAAATAGAATTAGAAAATCTTGTCACTACAATGGAAGAAAAACAACAAAATCTAGTTTCCACGATGAAAAGTGAACAACAAAATCTAGTTTCCACGATGAAAAGTGAACAACATAATTTAATTGAAGGATTATTCTCGAAATTTGAACAAAAACAAGATCACATTGAATTAAAACGACAAAATGAATTTAAAGTAACTGAAGAAAAAAGACAACTGCAATTTAAACAATTAATGCAAATTGTATCGCAAGTTAATGAAACAGTTAATGAAAGAATGCAAATAGTTGAATCAGACATAAAAGAAATAAACGACGACATAAAGATTCTAAAAAGTAACGTGGAGACTCTTGAAATCAAAGTACATGACATCGATTCCATCCAGAGCCATGTGAAATTTGAAATCAGTTCCATTAAAAACACGGTACAAAGTGAAGTAAGTGAAGTACAAGATAAAATCAGTGCCATCCAAAACAAGGTAGAAACAGAAATCAAAAAATACAACAGGACTTACAGCGAGGAAAATACCAGCACACCGTGAGTACCAATTCACCCACATTTAATGGCAGTTCATCTTTGCCCATGAGACCTGCCAGAGGAAACGAAAGACCAGTTGGCCACACAGAGTTTCATAAACGACATCAGAGATGTGGAAGTACAACGAAGATTAAGTGGCGTCAAGAAAAGTAATCAAGCTCTACTTCGGGCTTTGGAAGTAGAGGCCGTCATGAACATGTCCAAGCCGAGGGTCCGAGCAGTTTCCTTTAACCAGGAAGAGTCAGAGTCACCATTTGAAGCGCTGCTGGCTGGTTTGAACAAAATATTAGAACGGTCACAAAGAACTGGCACCAGAAGGGCATGTTACCGCTGCGGACGGACAGGACACTTCCAACGGGATTGTCGAGTGAAGCTACCTGAACGATCATCGACCAGGGGTAACCAACAGAACAGCCACATGTTCAGGGATAGTCAGCCAGTCAGCATAAGGGGGCGAATGCTGACTGACCCTCCACCAGCCCCCAAAACGTTATCCATCCGGGGATTTTACCGAGACAGGGGCAGCCTAGTCATCAGAGGCACCATCAATGGGCGAGCAGTCACCATCACCATCGCCACAGGCGCCGCTGTGTCTATTGCCAAGTCCAGTGTTTTGAGAGCATCAGAAATTCGGCCAGTTACCAATAACACCCAGCTCAGAACAGTCACCGGCGAGTCAATGTCAATACAGGGTGAGGCAGATGTCGTTCTACAGATAGCGGACAACATGATCCGGCATAGGGTCCTGGTAGCGAATATTGAGGACGACTTTATACTGGGAATGGACCTAATTAGTCAGCATGGATTTATGTTCGACCCGAGATATGATGTTCTTCGGTTCCTAAATGAGGAATTTGTATTGACACGGCCCGTCAACAGTTTAGTCAGCTCCATAAAAATTGTGGCAAAGTCCTCAGTTAGAATTCCCGGTCGAACGGAACAGATTATTCATGGGCAGCTAGACAGCAATCCTGGGAGCTGCGTTGGAGTGATGGAGCCCGTACACTCAGCTCATGACTACTTAGTTGGACGGGTATAGTTAAAACCGGATGAGATATACCAATCACAGTGCTGAATTTGTCCAACAACATCAGAATTACAAATGGTCAAGAGATAGCTTGTTTCAAACCAGTAGAGACCATCATCAATTGCGAAGAAGAGTACCAGACGTCGGTGAAGGAGACAGGGCCCAGTAAAGAGTTCCTACAACAGTTTACTGATCGTTTGACACACCGGACACCAGAGAACCAGAAGAAAGCCAAGCAATTTATCACAAAGCGCTGGCAAATTTTTAACAGTCAAGATGGAACCACCGGTCGCACCCACATCATCCAGCATCGAATAGATACCGGAAAGAATCAACCCATCAGAATACCACTTAGACGACTACCATTGGGGCAACAACAGGCAGTCGAGGAAAACATCGAGTCCATGTTACGAAATGGAGTTATTGAGCCATCCATCAGCCCATGGTTTGCTCCCGTCGTGCTAGTTAAAAAGAAGGATGGAACCACCCGATTTTGCGTGGATTACAGAAAGATGAATGACGTCACCAAGAAAGACAGCTATCCACTACCCCGAATCGATGACACTTTGACGACACTCCCGTTGGTTCTCCACACTAGACCTAAAAAGTGAATATTGGAAGGTTGGTCTACACGCAAACGACAGAGAAAAGACAGCGTTCTCCACCAGTAAAGGGCTGTTTCAGTTCACGGTCATGCCCTTTGGGTTATGTAATGCACCCGCTACACCCGCCTCTACATCGGCAGACCACTGAGAAAGAGACCTTCCGTTGGAATCAGGATTGCGAAACATCATTCAGGCGACTGAAGGCAGCACTATGTTCCAGCCCAATTCTAACCTTTCCTACACAGTCCGGCAAGTTTATCTTAGACACCGACGCCAGCAATACCGGTTTGGGGGCCGGCCTATCTCAGGTGCAAGATGGTGAAGAGAGGGTGATCGAGTACTACAGCCGTGGATTCTCGAAACCAGAAAGAAATAATTGCGTCACCAGAAAAGAACTTCTTGCAATAATAAGGGCTGTAGAACATTTAAACAAATACCTCTATGGTCGCCATTTCTTAATCCGAACAGATCATGCCGCACTCAAATGGCTGCTGGACATGAAGAGACCGGAAGGACAACTGGCCAGGTGGATGGAGAAATTGCAGCAATACGATTTCAAGGTGGAACACCGTGCCGGCCGCTTGCACAATAATGCCGATGCCCTATCCAGAAGACCCTGTGGAGCGGAATGTGAACATTGTCTGAAGACGGAACAGCGAGAGGGTATCTCCATCATGCAGATCCGATTGCAGCCCAATAAAGACTGGACAACGGAACAGTGCATCCAGGACCAAATGGCTGATCCAGACATCGAACCAATCTTGTCACTGAAAACGAGAGGGGCACCCAGGCCACGATGGGACGAGCTAGCTAGATGCTCCGGCGTGCTGGTGGTTCCGAGGAAAAAGGTACCAGCCATCCTGACCGAAGTACATGATGGAATTACCGGAAGCCACCTGGGCATGAATAAAACCCGAGACGAAGTTCGCCAACGGTACTACTAGGTGAATTACTTCGAAGACGTCAGAGCTTGGTGCCGCAAATGTGCCACCTATGCACTCAGTATGGGCCCGAAGACCAGGACCAAGGGTAGAATGCAGCAGTACAATGTGGGCGTCCCATTCGAGAGAATTGCCATCGATGTCGCCGGTCCGTTTCCCGAGTCTGAGAGGGGAACAAATACATTCTGGTCGCAATGGATTACTTCAGCAAATTTCCTGAGGCATATGCGATACCCAACCAAGAGGCAACCACGGTAGCGACGGTACTAGTAGAACAACTATTCAGCAGGTTTGGCGTCCCGATGGAATTACATTCAGACCAGGGGCGTAACTTCGAATCGAATGTATTCCAGAAGGTCTGTACGTGTTGGGGATCAGGAAACGAGAACAACACCATTACACCCACGGTCAGACGGAATGGTGGAAAGATTCAACAGGACCTTGGAACAACACCAATCCAAGGTCGTCAGCAATAATCAGCGTGATTGGGATGAGCATATTCCCCTATTCCTGTTGGCATATCGCTCTGCCGTACATAATAGTACAGGCCTGACCGCAGCTAGGGTCCTATTCGGAAAGGAGCTACGATTATCCTGCGATTTGGCATTTGGCTCCCCCGAAGAACCTCCCTAAGACATCGACGATTATGCCGACCAGCTCCGACATAACATGCTGGCAATACATGAATTAGCCCGAACGCAGATGTTGGCCACCAGTGACCAGATGAAGATGCGATACGACCTCAAGGCCAATTCGGTCGGGTTCCAGGAGAGGGACAAAGTCTGGCTGTACAACCACCAACGGAGCAAGGGTAAATCCCCAAAGCTTACACCCGCCTGGGATGGTCCATACGAGGTGGTCAAGAGGCTTAATGACGTCGTCTACCGGATCGGTCGAAATCCCAAGGCTAAATTGAAGGTGGTTCATTTGGATCGACTCGCTCCCTACCATGGAGAGGATGTTTCTGATCGGGACGATCAGAATTAAAGGGGGGGGGTGTAGTGTTACGAAATTTACCCAAAGCTGACCCTGTTTCATTTCAGTACGACAACAATCGCTTTGAGATAAAAAATGGTTCTCGAAAGGACTCGGCACCTGTAGGAGTGATGATGATTTTTGCGAGAATTTTCTATGCTGGTTTTATAAAGGAAGCAGGCCACGATGGCGAGTTAGTTGGTGGAGAGAAGAGCTTATATATAAAATTCTTGTGATATTTGAATCAGTTGTTGTATATTCGATGTAAATAAAAGTTCTAGAAAAGTGAAAGTGAATATTAGTTTTATAATTTTAAATTGAACCCACGGGCTTTACAACAATATTATAAAATATCGAGATGTCCAAATCCTTTTACTTACCACTTTTGTAATGGAGGAAATCTGAATAAATACTGAACTCTGCGACAACGGGCCCGTTTTTCAGAATTTCCCCTTGGATTTGCCTTTCATCTAAGGGTAGTCGGTATGCCGATGCACCGTAATGAAGGTCTTTTGCAAAGACAACTGAGCTGTTGGCACATTTATTTGAACAAGCTGGTGTTTCATATGTTTTTTCTTGACATACTGGTCTTGAACCGGTAGCTGCGTAGTGTTCACATGGCGGAAATGGATATGGTTCACATCCCTAAAAGATATTTTGGAGTAATATTGAATAGATTCGGTGGATATTTGGGTCAAATTGATTATTAAGTTTTTTTCCAACTGCATATAAGTTTAAAAACTGTTGAAGACGTTTTGATACATAGTAGATTTTTGTGAATAATATTTGTAACAAAGCTATGGTTTAACTTTGTTTTGGATTTAGGATTAAATTTCCGAAGAGTGTTCCATACTTCAAACGAGGAAAATAGAAATGAGATCAAAATTGTCATCATTTTACCAGCTTATTCGAATAAAATCATTTTCAGATCGATTCATCCAATTACTGAGAAGTAAGTATTGAACATTTACGCATTGTTTGATTAACAGTAATTCGGTAAATGAAAATTAAGTTACAGGTTTACGCGTAAATTACCGGTAAATTTTTGTCTTAAACAAATTAAGGTAATAAACATTACAAGTCAATGTGATTACCATTTCACATTTTCTGTTCCAAAGATATGCAATATAAAAAATACATAAAAACTAAATTGTTATTCTAAACTATAATATAACTTTTAGAAACAGAATTGTAATAATATGGAAAAATAACTGATTTGTTTTCATTTTCATGCCTGAGAGTAATGGAGAATATGGGAATTCCTCAAGAAAATAGGGTAAATACATATTTTGCCCAATGAAAGGCATAATTATTTATATTTAAAGAAGTAATAAAAATATTTTATTTTACTATAATATTGAAGTAATTGCTTGTCAATATATGGTGGACTGCTAGAATTATAATTACTATTAACTTAAAACATACCTGAAAATTTTACCTATTATTTTTTTAAACACTAAATAATTTGGTCAAGGCCGATCTGGACACGCATACCAACTTTAAGATTTGCTATAATGGAGGTAAATCAAAGTACGAGTGAATCAAATATGAACCGGACTTTTGTTTTAAAAATTTTATTGGTACGATCAATACAAATTTTAATACATATTATTTTTATACTTAGTCTCCTCTCTTATGTATACATTTTTTCCACCGAATCGGAAGTTTTTTAATACCTTACTCAAAGAATGAAACTTTTCGTGTCGATAACCAATTGCGCACAAACGTTTCTACACCTTCGTTGTCCTCAAAGTGGTGGCCTCCCAGTTCTTCTTTAAGTGGCCCAAACATGTGGTAGTCACATGGCGACAAATCAGGACTGTAAGGCGGGTGTTCAAGGGTTTCCCAATGTATTTTGTTCAATTTTCCTCGAGTCAATGCAGCTCTATGTGGCCGAGCGTTGTCATGCAACAGAATCACACTTCGGATAGACATATCCCGCCTCTTTTATCGATAGGCAAGTTTCACTTGTTGGAGTAGTTCACAGTAATACTCAGCATTAATTATACGGCGTTCGTGCAGAAAATCGATCAGCAGTACGCCTTCAATCAGCTCACGAATTGCGTATATTCGCCTCATTGATGCTTGTCGTGGGACGGCGTGCATGAGGCTCATTTTCCACTGTCTCTCGGCCATCTGAAAACTTTTTGTGCCAGTCGTACCCTTGGGTCCTTGAAAGTGTTTCATTGCCGAACTGTGCAGATAGTCGACGCAAAATTTCAGACGGTCTAACGCCCTCCCGCGCCAAAAATTTGATAACAACACGTTACGCAACAGACGTATGCATCTCTTGCTCTAACATAATGCTACTAACAGCGCATGGACTACGCCTCGCCAAACCGACGAACTCCCCTCTTCTTAACATCCCTACCTAACATATATCGAGACGTCACGCCACTCGAATTACCTACAAGGCTAGAAACAGAAAAGTCCGGTTCATATTTGATTCACGCTCGTATATGAAACATGAAACGCTTGACTTTTATGAAAATATTTACTTGCGGCTAGGATATTGGCTATATTTTACCAACAAACTTTCAGTGAAGCCCTATATAATCTTTTGTCTGAATTTTATGCTAAAAAATTGGGAAGATAAACGGAAGAATGGGTCAAATTTTAAATAATAAATTATTTTTTTAAACAAATTATTTAAAAAATTAAATAAAATATATTTGTATTTTTATGACGATTCCTTTCATTTGATACAATCAATATGTTGGTGTTTTGCTTTTCTTGTAACATATTAATTTTAGTTCGTATTGTTTCTCAGATAAAGGGGAAAAAGTTGGTTGTCAATTTTTTTTATATTCTGGTTTATATCTATTAAAAAATATATTAACAAAAAATGAAAAAATATATTTGTATTCCTCATAATGAGCCCTTTCATTTAATCATGTAAATACATGATGCGTGTGAAAAAAGTAAAATTTGGGCTTGCCATTTATTTCTATAATTTGCCCCGCAATTTATTATTAGGGTTTTCCTCTTGGTTTTCCCGTAAATTTCAAGTGAGGCCATATAATCCTAATAAAGGGGAATGGGTTATTTTTTACATTTTTTTCATAGTCAAAACCATGAACAATGTCCGTAACGAATTGTTTAAGAACAACCAATTGCTTAGGGAACCAATACCGATTGAACTCTACTAATCTAAAAACTTTTAAGGTGTTGCTGAATTATACAATATACCAAGCAAATATTTGCTCAAGATGCATAACTGTTGACTATTATCAAATAAACGCGTTAGTTTTGAAAATATTCTGTGTTCTTGGGATTTTTTCTCCTCCGTTCTAAATTTGACAAATATAAATACACAGTTATTGTCATCGACTCCAGACTTTAAGCTGAACCGTTTCCATAAGAGAAAAGAAGTGAGTAGAGAAAAAACCTCAATAAACAGACAGAATAATCCAGTTTCTCCTCAAAAATGATTTAAAAATTGTTTAGTTTTGAAAATTCAGAAAATTTGGTAATTAAATCTATTTATGAAATTCTTAGTGTCCTTAGTGACAGTAAGCCAGAAAGACTAGCCGGAATAGGACAATTAAAATAAACAGGTTAAATGTTTACCAACGTTTCGCTTTATTATATTCAAAGCTTCATCAGGGCTAAAAACATCCAGGAAAATGTGTATACAAATTACATAAAAGTTAAGATAATATACAAAAATGTAAAACTACGCATAAGCCATTAATAAGTGAAATAATAGAATTATATATTAATAAGTTAGATGACAAGTACAATACAAAATTGTTAATGAAAAATAAGTATGTGGTATAATCAATATCCTAATTACGTCAATGAGATACAAGCTCGGTTGGACAATGACATACTTTTCAGGACATTGAACATAACTGAATATTCAAAAATAACAAATAGAAAGAAAAAATATTATAACATATGTGCACATTACCTTGCATTTGTTATAGTTTACCGGGTTGAAAAAATAGTAAACCATCACAGGCATTTACAAAAACGTATAAACGACTCATAAAGAAAATCTAGAGTCTATTAGGCGAATGAACTATTTCAAATATAATAATGTGTTTCCTTATTAAAAAAAAACAAAAAAACAAGTCAAAATTTTATCAAGTCATATCAGGATTTCTAGTTTATTTGAGAAAAATTGTTTACGTTTAACTCGACATCATTTTAGTTGGCCATTTGTTGTTGATTTATTGTACTGTGTTATTATTAATGAGAGGTATTCTGTTATTTATATTAAAACTTTGTATTGGACATGTGACAGTTACAGTTAATACCAACAGGGGAGATATCCATCGAACAGTATATAATTTTAATTTAATAAATTATTTATTTATTAAATAAAAGAGAATTAAATAAATTAGGATCCAAAATAATAGGAAAACTTTTGTTAACTAATTAGCTTGCTATATATTGAACGCAGGTTGTTTGTGTCCGTTTTGAAATTAAAGACTTTATATTTGTTTTTATTAATGTAAAGCATTTCTAACACACCGAATGGAAAAATATTAGAAATGCTTTACATTAATAAAAACAAATATAAAGCCGTTAGTTTCAAAACGGACACAAACATCTTGAGTTTAATATACAGGGTGTCCCAAAAGTTCCGGAACAGCATTTTATCTAGGCGGGAACGCATTTTAGAGAAAAATGTTTCAAAGAAAACTTATAGGATTGGTCCCTGGCTATCGAATTGTCACCTTGAATTTGACCTTGACCTTGACCTTCAAGGTCATTTCAAGGTCAAGTCGATTTTTTCAAATGGCACAACATATTTCTGACCTCGTAAATGGAAAGATCGAAAAATTTTACGTTCAAATATCTCCTTGACCATTTTTTAAACTTGACCTCTGGTGGTCAGTAAGTGTGTCCCAAAACTCCCGGAACGGCATTTTATCTCGGCGGGAACGCATTTTAGAGAAAAATGTTTCAAACAAAACTTATAGGATTCGTCCCTGGCTATCGAATTGTGACCTTGAATTTGACCTTCATCTTGAACTTCAAGGTCATTTCAAGGTCAAGTCGATTTTTTCAAATGGGACAACATATTTCTGACCTCGGAAATGGAAAGATCGGAAAATTTTACGTTCAAATATGTCCTTGACCATTTTTAAAACTTGACCTCTGGTGGTCAGTAAAGGTCAAGTCAAGGTCAAGAACAACTTCGTTGCGTAGCTCGTCAAATATGGGTTTAAAATTTTTTTTTCAAGAACTAAGGTTTAGGATTTTTCCACGGCAATGCAATGCTTAGTATGGCTGCGCAACGAAGTTGTTCTTGAGGTAACGAAAGTTTTCCTATTATTCTGGATCCTAATTTATTTAATTCACTCTTATTTAATAAATGAATAATTTATTAAATTAAAATGATATACTGTTCGATGGATCTCTTCCCTGTTGGTATTAATTGTAACTGTCAGATGTCCAATACAGAGTTTTAATATAAATAACAGAATACCTCTCATTAATAATAACTCAGTACAATAAATCAACAATAGAAGGCCAATTCAATTGTCTATCGAATTAAATATAAAAAATGTTTGTCAAATAAACTAGAAATCGTGGTATGGCCTGATAAGAGTTTGACTTGTTTTTTTAAGAAGTAAACAAATTATTATATTTGAAATCATTCATTCGTTTAATAGACTTAAGATTTTCTGTATGTGTCGTTTATTCGGTTTTGTAAATGCCTGTGATGGTTTATTATTTTTTCAACCCGGTAAACAATAACAAATGCAAAGTAACGTCTACATATATGTTATGGCTGACCCAATGAAAGAACCCATTGTTAAGGGATACTACGCAGCTATTAAGATATTTTATTACATTGTACTTCATTTAACCTTATTTACTTGTCTAGCTGAACACCTGCAAAACTGCAACTAAGCGCTGCGTAGCGTCTCATATCAAAAGATTATAAATAGGAGATATTCATTAGCTCATTGCTCATTTTTGTTTGTAAGCTCATTATTGTTCATAAGTTCATTTAGATTGTGTTTGTTAGTCTTAACAATCGTTCTCAGCTCAAGCTTTGAAATTGTAAAACTAGTACTTAAGTGTTTCCATTCAAATCAGTGTCTTTTCCAGCTAATAAATAAATAGTTTTTTAAAAAAGGAGTTAATGAAAAAAACCCCTAACACTGGCGCAGTCAGCACGGATGTAGAAAACTAATTTGGAAATTGACCAGCAAACGAAAATCCAGAGACCTGAAATCAAACGAAAATTGATCAGTCCAGATTTCGAGCAGTCGACAACAAATTAGGTGACTTCTAAGCCTTTAACTACAAAAAGAGCCAAGACGACAAACAAATCTATTCCCCAAGGACAATAATCGAGGTGAGTCAAAGATTTCATTTTGCATGCATTGCTATATACATACACACATATTCCTTATCCTTACAATACATGAAAATTTGTATTTTTCTGTGTAAAACATTCCTTGAACATTTTCACTAAAAGAGATTGATATTGCCGAACGAAAATCGTCATTATTAAATCCGCGAGTTCTACTTCAAACGCAAATTGTTAGAGGACTTGAACAAATTAATTGAAGGTTTTTAATTGATTTGGAGTGAAAATAAAAATCATTTTTAACTTTAAAAAATCACTGTAACAGCACAAATATGAGCCAAGAAAATATCTATGAACCAGAGTATAGACTAAGCGAGTTATGCCAAATTATCCCCGAATACGACGGTGACTCAATATTACTTAATACGTTCTTAAGTTCGTGCGATGCAGCATTCGACGTTGCAAACGACCAGCAAGCGTATTTATTGACAATACATTTGAAAAATAAGCTTAAGGGAAGAGCATCACAATTAATAAATTCACGTGACCTCAAAACATGGGACAGTATAAAAACTATTCTTAAAACACATTTTGGAGATTCCCGCGATTTAACAAGTTTAATTTACGACCTTCAGCAAATTAAACAAAGCTCAAACGAAAACCCTCAAAATTACGTACATCGAATAAATGCACACCATTCGAAATTATATGCCGCGATAAACCAGCAGTTAACTCTCACCCGAGAACAAAAGGACGCCCAGCAAGCACTTGTTGACAAAGTAGCGTTGCAAACACTCTTAGTAGGGCTTGACCCGAAGATAGGTGCTATTGTACGAGCATCACGTCCCGCAAACCTTGCCGAGGCAGCAAATATAGTTAAGTCCGAATATCAGCTGAGCTACCTTGAACAACGAAAACCGAGTGTTAATTCCCCCAACATTAATAAAAATAAAAAATACTGTAACTATTGTAAAAAGTTAGGACATTTAATAAACGAATGCCGACAAAAACAAAATAACGAAAGATATAGAAATACCGGAATTTCTAATAATCAAAATCAATCTTATCAACGTAACTTTAATAATTTCCAAAGAAATGATAATACAGCTTATCATCCTCAACAAAGGTACGAAAATAATTACCACAGACGTGATAATACTGCTTATCACAGTCCGAGATTCGAAAATTCAAATCGCCCTCCGAGTAACCAAAATCGAAATTTTCAAAACGGATCACAAAGAAGCTACCATTTAAACCAGACGAGAGCGGAAACAGAGGCTGGCTCTTCTGCTCTAAAGGCTTCAACCAGCCAAGCGCAAAGTCAAAAACGAGAAGAGAACCACAACGAAATGTAAAAATATCGCAAAATACGTTAAACGAAAACAATTTATTTTACACGAAATCGCGAAACGGAAAATTAAAATATCTTATAGATTCAGGAGCCGGGATATCGATCCTAAAACCACACTTATTTCCCCAAGATAAAATAAAATCAATTAACCCAATCAACGTACATGGTGTAACAAATGAACACTTTGAGATAACTCAATCAGTAAAAAATAATTTTTTCCCAAATGATGAGAACGGAGAAATGGAAGTTTATCTTTATGATTTACAAATGAATTTTGATGGTATATTAGGAATAGATTTCTTACAAAAATATGAGTGTGTTATTGATATTAAAAATCGTCAATTAATAACGAGAACAAAAACGGTACCATTATACAAAGAAAATGAAATTACGAATGAAATCATAATAGAGCCGCGAGTTGAGCAAATTTTTAAATTAAAGTGCGATCAAGTAAATCAAGAATTAATTTTAAATTCACAAGAAAAAGACGGTGTTGTAATCTCAAATTGCTTAATAAAAACCAATGAAAAAGGTGAATTCTACACTTCAATCTTAAACAAAACGGAAGAAACAAAAAACGTAATTTTTGAAAATTTAATTCTGGAACCCTTCATCGAAGACAAGAATGAAAACCAAAGACAAACTTCAGTGTTCAATATTAAAAAACAAAATCTCTTCACAAGACAACAACGAGTGGAAAAAGCACTACGAACTGAACATTTAAACGAAGAAGAAAAGGATGCCATAATCTCTTTATGCAGACGTTTCTCTGACATCTTTTATTTAGAAGGAGATGAACTATCTTTCACAAATAAAGTAAAACACAAGATCGACACAGAAGGAGCAAAGTCAATCTACACGAAGTCGTATAGATATCCATACATACACAAACAGGAAGTAAAAACGCAAATCAACAAAATGTTAGAACAAAATATTATACAACCTTCTTCATCGCCATGGTCTTCACCAGTATGGGTGGTACCAAAGAAAATGGATGCTAGCGGTAAACAAAAATGGAGACTAGTAATCGACTATCGGAAATTGAACGAAGTAACTATTGATGACAAATACCCGTTACCAAATATTAACGATCTTCTTGACAAATTAGGCAGATGTAACTACTTCACTACATTAGACTTAGCATCAGGTTTTCACCAGATAGAAATAAACCCTGCAGACGTTGAAAAAACAGCCTTTACTGTCGAAAACGGACACTATGAGTTCAAAAGAATGCCGTTTGGATTAAAGAACGCACCTGCAACTTTCCAACGCGTAATGGATAACGTATTAACAGGTATTCAAAATGAGAGAGCATTAATTTATATGGATGACATCATATCATTCGCATCATCATTACAAGAGCATGTTCAAAGATTAACAGAATTATTCCAAAGACTACGAGATGCAAACTTAAAGCTACAACCAGATAAATGCGAATTTTTGAAAAAGGAAGTATCTTACTTAGGACATATTGTCACAGAAAATGGAGTTAAACCAAATCCAGAAAAAATAAGAGCAGTTAAAGAATTTCCAACCCCAAAGAATCCCAAAGATGTTAAAAGCTTTCTAGGATTAGCAGGATATTATAGACGCTTTATCAAAGATTTTGCAAAAATAGTTAAACCACTGACACAACTGCTGAAGAAAGACGTGAAATTTGAATTCGATAACAATTGTATAGAAGCATTCGAAAAGCTAAAAGAAACATTAACGAACTATCCGATATTGCAGTACCCTGATTTCGAAAAGGAATTTATCATCACTACCGATGCAAGTAACTACGCAATTGGAGCAGTCTTATCACAAGGATCAATTGGAAAAGATTTACCAATCGCTTACGCATCAAGAACGCTAAACCAACATGAACAAAATTACTCTACTATTGAAAAGGAATTACTAGCAATAGTATGGGGAGTTCAACAATACAGGAATTACGTCTATGGACGAAGCTTCAAACTACTGACCGATCATCGCCCGATAACATGGCTTTTTAACGCTAAAGACCCAGGTTCAAGATTAGTCAGATGGAGACTGAAACTTGAAGAAAACAACTATCAGATAATTTACAAACCAGGAAAACAAAATTCAAATGCAGACGCTTTATCACGAATAAGGATTAACCATATCAAAAATTTCCCAAAAATACTCTACGGTAGTATAAAAAAAGAAGAAGAAGAAAACGAAGAAATAGCATCAGATACAGAAACGGAAATCGCATTCGAAACGATACAACATGAATGGAACATATTCAAAAATTTACAAGAAAATAAATCTCTAATTGATTATTCAAAATGTACATCTTCAAACGAAAAATTCTTAGACAAAACCCAAAAGCATATCCTTTCATTTATAAAACCAGGTGAATTGACAGAATCCCAATTTAAAATAGTTGATGACATAATTGATACAAATACTTTATACGAAGAGCATAAGATAAATGTAGTCGCTTCAAAAGCACATGCTAAACGAAAATACTTTCTTATCACAATTCCGCAATTAAATCCAACACAAGCAATTTTTGAAATTATTTATTATAACAAAGAGACATTGTTAAGAAATACGAAATATCATATGGAAGAAACGAATAACTTACCAATTTTAGAAATCTTATCATTTATATTTTCTGATCAAGAAATCGAATTTATAACTTGTAACCCTAACATAATTACGCCTGACGAGGATCAAAGACAGATAATTATAGCAGAAAACCATACCGGAAAATTAAATATGCATCGAGGTATTCATGAAACAATCGCAAGAATAAAAAGAAAATACCAATGGAAAAATTTGAATAAGGATGTAGAAAACTTTATACATAACTGTGAAACATGTAACAAAACCAAAGCTTGTAGAAAAAACTTAAGTAACCCTCTAGTAATAACAGAAACGCCAAAAACGCCATTTGAACGCATAAATCTAGATATTTTGGAAATTCCAGAGAAAAACTACATACTAGTAATAAGAGACGAATTCTCTAAGTTCACACAAGCATATCCTATTGAACACAAAACAGCCAAAAATGTAGTCAACACTTTGCTATTGTACTTTATGCATTTCGGAACCCCATTAAGAATTCATTGCGATCGAGGCAAAGAATTTGATAATCAATTGTTAAAAGATTTATGTACACTCTACAGTATCAGACTAACATTTTCATCAGTAAATCATCCTCAAAGCAACGGTTCTACAGAAAGATTCATGAGCACATTACTAGAAATGATTAGGACAACGGTAACAGTAAACCCAGAAGATCATCCTTTAACTTGTATACCTTACGCAGTAATTTGCTATAATAACTCAATAAACAGTACGCACGGTTTTTCACCATATGAATTACTATTTGGACATACAAACTCTAGACCCCCGGAAAAACTCTATAATCAAGAAGAATTAATTTCAAAATACGTAAGAGATTTAAACAATAAAATTTCATATTTTTACAAGATAGCCAGAGAAAGAACAATTTTAAAGAAACTTAAAGCAAAGGAAAGACATGATGAAAAATCTAAACCGCGAGAAAAACATTTTGAATTAAATGACTTTGTATTCATTAAAGAATCCCAAATAAAAAATAAATTAAGCAACAAATCTAATGGACCTTTTAAAGTAATCAGAATTCTTGACAACAATGCAATTAAATTAAAAGATATTGACACAAATCGAGAATTTACTATAAATTCGGATCAAATAAGCACAGTTGTAAAATAAAATGAAAATTTTCTTTACAGATGCAGAACAATTACGTTCGTGTCACATTCGCAATATTACTCACAATTAGCATAGCAGTAAGTAACCCTAGTGATTATAAAGTAACTACACTAAATAATACTATAGGCATACAATATTACCACGAGTCAAATTTGAAAATCTCTAATGAAAATTGGAAACTAATAATCGTCAAAGATACCACAATTTTAACTAACTCTTACAAAAACGACATTAAAATTCTGAAAAACTTAAAATCTTTTGTTGAACAAGATAACGCTAGGATGCAAGCATTTCACTCAGAGGTAAAACCCCATATTACCATGTTAAACCAAATAATCAGGAATATCGAAAGAAAATTCCAAGAAATCGAAAATGACATTAACCCATATTCCTTACCCTTAAATAATACTCGAAAGAGAAGAGGAGCATTTAATTTCTTAGGTTCCATTTGGAAAGCTATTACAGGCAATTTAGATAGCGAAGATGGTGAATACTATGATCAAATTATTCAACAAGTAGAAAATGATGAAAGAGCATTAGAAAATCTTATGAAAAACCAAATATCAGTTACTACTTCTGTTATTAAAAATTTTAATTACACTATAAGGAAACTCCAAATTGATGAACAAACATTCAATGATAACCTTCACGATATTGAAAACGCGATATACAACATTTCTGATAATCAAAATTTTATGAATCAAAACTACATATAATAAATATTTGTGAACAATTGTTAGAATCATTAATTCTGATTGAAGGAGAGCTTAATGATTTAATAAACTCAATAACGTTCGCTAGATTAAAAAGTATACATCCATCAGTAATACAACCGGAAGATTTCATTTTTCAGCTAAGAATCATTTCAACGAGCCTTAGTACAAGTAATTTACCCTTATTGCCAACCACAGCAAACATCGCTAAATACTTTGATCTTATAGATTTACAAGCATATCAATCGAACAAAAAAATTGTTTTTATTTTACCAATACCCCTAGTTGAACCAGAAGAGTATAAATTACTTCATGTATATTCTTTACCCATATTCGACCCAAAAACAAAAATTTCCTATTTAATCCTAAATACCCATAAGTATGTAGCAATCAGTCGAGATGGTAATTTTTACTTCACACTTGAATCAACAGCAAAATGTAAACCAATAAATTCAGAAGATATGATCTGTTATAACCAAATAGCCTACCCCACAGACGAAAACGCACCCTGTGAAATTAAAGTTACGAAGTCCAGCAAAATTCCAGAAAATTGTGAAACAATACATGCCAATATTCAAGACTACAAAGTACAACTAACAGCAGAAAATGAATGGTTAATAGTAACCAGCAGCAGCATTCCAGTTAGCATTCAGTGCAAGGAGAAATCTACTAAAACGTTCAACATCCCGAAGAACTCAATCCTTAAGTTGCAACCCCACTGCATAGCATACGTTGGATCTGTACGTATCCAGTCCACAAAAGAATATTCATCGGAACAATCTAGTGCCATAGAGATGCCCATAATCCCAAGTGAGTGTTGTGAAACTGAAACCAGTGAAGTGAAACAGGTATTAAAACTGAAACCGTTAAAAATCCAAAAATAAAATTTAGATGAACTCAATATAGCCGAATATAAACTAAATCAATATTCCGAACAAATAGACACCATACTAAATCGCCCTTTTATACAAAAACACACACATTGGTTCACTATAGTGTGCATTGTTCTAATAAGTCTTATAATCCTAATTTTTATAATTTACAAATGTAGAAGGAAATGCAGCAGAGTATATCCAGCAATAATATACCCCAGTCCACAACAAGAAGAACCAGGACCATCCAGGAATATTTTCAGAAGATTCCAACCCAGAAGACGAAATTCTATTCGAGAAAATCCAATGTTGGAAATGAGAGAAAGTACCCCAATTTAAATGTTAAAATTTCAAATTTTGGACGATTTCCAAAATGTATGTCTTATGTCTTATATTTTATATCCTTAATATTAATCAACACATATACTAACATATTTAATCGAATATTTTGAACAATATCATTTATAACTATTTTAATATAACCATGAATTTACTAACCAAAATAATATTACAATTTTAATTATTTTTAAAATTCGTGTCATTGGGAAGACAGCAAATTTTCTTAAAAAGGGGAGGAGTGTTATGGCTGACCAATGAAAGAACCCATTGTTAAGGGATACTACGCAGCTATTAAGATATTTTATTACATTGTACTTCATTTAACCTTATTTACTTGTCTAGCTGAACACCTGCAAAACTGCAACTAAGCGCTGCGTAGCGTCTCATATCAAAAGATTATAAATAGGAGATATTCATTAGCTCATTGCTCATTTTTGTTTGTAAGCTCATTATTGTTCATAAGTTCATTTAGATTGTGTTTGTTAGTCTTAACAATCGTTCTCAGCTCAAGCTTTGAAATTGTAAAACTAGTACTTAAGTGTTTCCATTCAAATCAGTGTCTTTTCCAGCTAATAAATAAATAGTTTTTTAAAAAAGGAGTTAATGAAAAAAACCCCTAACATATATGTTAGGGGTTATTTTCATTAACTCCTTTTTTAAAAACTATTTTATTTATTAGCTGGAAAGGACACTGATTTTAATTGAAACACTTAAGAACTAGTTTTACAATTTCAAAGCTCAAGCTGAGAACGATGTTAAGATTGACAAACACAATCTAAATCTCTTAGAAATTAATGAATATCTCCTATTTATAATCTTTGGATATGAGACGCTACGCAGCGCTTAGTTGCAGTTTTGCAGGTGTTCAGCTAGACAAGTAAATAAGGTTAAATAAAGTACAATGTGATAAAATATCTTAATAACTGCGTGGTATCCCTTAACAATGGATTCTTTCATTGGGTCAGCCATAACACTCCTCCCCTTTTTAAGAAAATTTGCTGTCTTCCCAATGACACGAATTTTTAAAAATGATCAAAATTGTAATGTTATATTGGTTATATTGTTAAAATATTTATATTTATAAATGATATTGTTCAAAATGTTAGATTAAATGTGTTAGTATATGTGTTAATTAATATTAAGGATATAAAAATATAAAATATAAGATATAAGACATACATTTTGGAAATCGTCCAAAATTTGAATTTAACATTTAAATTGGTGTACCCTCTCTCATTTCTATATTCGAGTTGTCTCGAATAGAACTTCGTCTTCTGGGTTGGAATCTTCTGAAAATGTATTGTTTCACAATTTTCTGGGATTTTGCTGGACTTCGTAACTTTAATTTCACAGGGTGCGTTTTCGTCTGCGGGGTATGCTATTTGGTTATAACAGATCATATCTTCTGAATTTATTGGTTTACATTTTGCTGTTGATTCAAGTGTGAAGTAAAGATTACCATCTCGACTGATTGCTACATACTTATGGGTATTTAGGATTAACTAGGAAATTTTTGTTTTTGGGTCGAATATGGGTAAAGAATATACATGAAGTAATTTATACTCTTCTTATCATTGAATGATTGTTCATCAATTTGGAGTTTCCTTATGTAGTTAAAATTTTTAATAACTGAAGTAGTAACTGAGATCTGGTTTTTCATAAGATTTTCTAATGCTCTTTCGTCATTTTCTACTTGTTGAATAATTTGATCATAGTATTCACCATCTTCGCTATCTAAATTGCCTGTAAAAGCTTTGCAAATGGAACCTAAGAAATTAAATGCTCCTCTTCTCTTTCGAGTATTATTTAAGGATAAGGAATATGGGTTAATGCCATTTTCGATTTCTTCGAATTTTCTTTCGATGTTCGTGATTATTTGGTTTAACATGGTAATATGGGGTTTTACCTCTGAGTGAAATGCTTGCATCCTAGCGTTATCTTGTTCAACAACAATTTTAAGTTTCTCAGAATGTTAATATCATTTTTGTAAGAGTTAGTTAAAATTGTGGTATCTTTGACGGTTATAAGTTTCCAATTTTCATTAGAGATTTTCAAATTTGACTCGTGGTAATATTGTATGCCTATAGTATTATTTAGTGTAGTTACTTTATAATCACTAGGGTTACTTAGTGCTATGCTAACTGTGAGTAATATTGCGAATGTGTCACGAACGTAATTGTTCTGCATCTGTAAAGAAAATTTCCTTTTATTTTACAACTGTGCTTATTTGATCCGAATTTATTGTAAATTCTCAATTTGTGTCAATATCTTTTAATTTAATTGCATTGTTGTCAAGAATTCTGATTATTTTAAAAGGTCCATTAGATTTGTTGCTTAATTTATTTTTTATTTGGGATTCTTTAATGAATACAAAGTCATTTAATTCAAAATGTTTGTCTCGAGGTTTAGATTTTTCACCATGTCTTTCTTTTGCTTTAAGTTTCTTTAAAATTGTTCTTTCTCTGGCTATCTGAAAAAAATTTGAAATTTTATTGTTTACATCTCTTACGTATTTTGAAATTAATTCTTCTTGATTATAGAGTTTTTCTGGGGGTCTAGAGTTTGTATGTCAAAATAGTAATTCGTATGGTGAAAAACCGTGCGTACTGTTTATTGAGCTATTATAGCTAATTACTGCGTAAGGTATACAAGTTAAAGGATGATCTTCTGGGTTTTCTGTTACCGTTGTCCTAATCATTTCTAGTAATGTGCTCATGAAACTTTCTGTAGAACTGTTGCTTTGAGGGTGATTTACTGATGAAAATGTTAGTCTGATACTGTAGAGTGTACATAAATCTTTTAATACTTAACTGATACTACAATTGCAATTTCCACAAATTACGTTTTTTGAAAACTGTCCGACGCGTTTCGACTAATGTCTTTGTCAAGAAACTAGACTAACTGGGTATTTCTTGAGGATGTTGTATTTATATTCGAGAAGTGATATAATTACCAGGTACTTAGTTTTAAACAGGATTATTTAATTTTATTACGGGTAAAAGGATTAAATAAAGAGGTTTATTAAGGTAGAATTATTTATTTCTGTCTGGTCGTTTAACAAATTACCAGTATTTTTAATTTTATTAATCTCCAATGATTCTAAAAGGTTTAATTTATTGCCTTTATTTTCTGAATGTAATAATTTAAAATTGTCGTCGAAAAGATGATTTTCTGTTACTAAATGTTCGGCAAATGTTCGAAAATTTTAAATTATTACATTCAGAAAATAAAGGCAATAAATTAAACCTTTTAGAATCATTGGAGATTAATAAAATTAAAACTACCGGTAATTTGTTAAACGACCAGACAGAAATAAATATATCTCCCTTAATAAACCTCTTTATTTAATCCTTTTACCCGTAATAAAATTAAATAATCCTGTTTAAAACTAAGTACCTGGTAATTATATCACTTCTCGAATATAAATACAACTTCCTCAAGAAATACCTAGTTAGTCTAGTTTCTTGACAAAGACGTTAGTCGAAACGCGTCGGACAGTTTTCAAAAAACGTAATTTGTGGAAATTGCAATTGTAGTATCAGTTAATTATTATAATGAATTTCCAACAAGTATCGGCCGAATCAATTCAGTACATAAATAAATCTTTTAACAATTGATTATCAAATTCTTTGCCTCGATCGTAATGAATTCGTAATGGGGTTCCGAAATGCATAAAGTACAATAGCAAAGTGTTAACTATATTTTTGGCTGTTTTGTGTTCAATAGGATATGCTTGTGTGAACTTCGAGAAATCGTCCCTTATTACTAGTATATAGTTTTTCTCTGGAATTTCCAAAATATCTAGATTTATGCGTTCAAATGGCGTTTTTGGCGTTTCTGTTATTACTAGAGGGTTACTTAAGTTTTTTCTACAAGCTTTCGTTTTGTTACAAGTTTCGCAGTTATGTATAAAGTTTTCTACATCTTTATTCAAATTTTTCCATTGATATTTTCTTTTTATTCTTGTGATTGTTTCATGAATACATCGATGCATGTTTAATTTTCCGGTATGGTTTTCTTCTATAATTATCTGTCTTTGATCTTCGTCAGGCGAAATTATGTTAGGGTTGCAAGTTATAAATTCGATTTCTTGATCAGAAAAAATAAATGATAATATTTCTAAAATTGGTAAGTTATTCGTTTCTTCCATATGATGTTTCGTATTTCTTAGCAATGTCTCTTTGTTATAATAAATAATTTCAAAAATTGCTTGTGTTGGATTTAATTGAGGAATTGTGATAAGAAAGTATTTTCGTTTAGCATGTGCTTTTGAAGCGACTACATTTATCTTATGCTCTGCGTATAAAGTGTTTGTATCAATTATGTCATCAACTATTTTAAATTGGGATACTGTCAATTCACCTGGCTTCATAAATGAAAGGATACACTTTTGTGTTTTGTCTAAAAAATTTTCGTTTGAAGATGTACATTTTGAGTAATCAATTAGAGATTTGTTTTCTTGTAAATTTTTGAATATGTTCCATTCATGTTGTATCGTTTCGTTGCTATTTCTGTTTCTGTATCTGATGCTGATTCTTCGTTTCCTTCTTCTTCTTCTTTTATACTACCATAGAATATTTTTCGGAAATTTTTGATATGGTTAATCCTTATTCGTGATAAAGCATCTGCATTTGAATTTTGCTTTTCTGGTTTGTAAATTATCTGATAGTTGTATTCTTCAAGTTTCAGTCTCCATTTGACTAATCTTGAACCTGGGTCTTTGGCGTTAAAAAGCCATGTTATCGGACGATGATCGGTAGTCAGTTTGAAGCTTCGTCCGTAGACGTAATGCCTGTATTGTTGAACTCCCCATACTATTGCTAATAATTCCTTTTCAATAGTAGAGTAATTTTGTTCATGTTGGTTTAGCGTTCTTGATGCGTAAGCGATTGGTAAATCTTTTCCAATTGGTCCTTGTGATAAGACTGCTCCAATTACGTAGTTACTTGCATCGGTAGTTACATTAAATTCCTTTTCGTAATCAGGGTACTGCAATATCGGATAGTTCGTTAATGTTTCTTTTAGCTTTTTGAATGCTTCTATACAATTGTTATCGAATTCAAATTTCACGTCTTTCTTTAGCAGTTGTGTCAGTGGTTTAACTTTTTTGCAAAATCTTTGATAAAGCGTCTATAATATCCTGCTAATCCTAGAAAGCTTTTAACGTCTTTGGGATTCTTTGGGGTTGGAAATTCTTTAATTGCTCTTATTTTTTTCTGGATTTGGTTTAACTCCGTTTTCTGTGACAATATGTCCTAAGTAAGATACTTCCTTTTTCAAAAATTCACATTTATCTGGTTGTAGATTTAAATTTGCATCTCGTAGTCTTTGGAATAATTCTGTTAATTTTTGGACATGCTCTTGTAATGATGATGCCAATGATATGATGTCATCCATGTAAATTAATGCTCTCTCATTTTGAATACCTGTTAATACGTTATCCATTACGCGTTGGAAAGTTGCAGGTGCGTTCTTTAATCTAAACGGCATTCTTTTGAACTCATAGTGTCCGTTTTCGACAGTAAAGGCTGTTTTTTCAATATCTGCAGGGTTTATTTCTATCTGGTGAAAACATGATGCTAAGTCTAATGTAGTGAAGTAGTTACATCTGCCTAATTTGTCAAGAAGATCATTAATATTTTGTAATGGGTATTTGTCATCGATTGTTACTTTGTTCAATTTCCGATAGTTGATTACTAGTCCCCCTTTTTGTTTACCGCTAGCATCCATTTTCTTTGGTACCACCCATACTGGTGAAGACCATGGCGATGAAGAAGGTTGTATAATATTCTCTTCTAACATTTTGTCGATTTGCGTTTTTACTTCCTGTTTGTGTATGTATGGATATCTATACGACTTCGTGTAGATTGGCTTTGCTCCTTCCGTGTATATCTTGTGTTTTACTTTATTTGTGAAAGATAGTTCATCTCCTTCTAAATAAAAGATGTCAGAGAAACGTCTGCATAAAGAGATTATGGCATCCTTTTCTTCTTCATTTAAATGTTCAGTTCGTAGTGCTTTTGCCACTCGCTGTTGTCTTGTGTAGAGATTTTGTTTATTAATATTGAACACTGAGTTTGTTTTTGGTTTTCATTCTTGTCTTCGATGAAGGGTTCCAGAATTAAATTTTCAAAAATTACGTTTTTTTTCTTCCGTTTTGTTTAATAGGTATTGAGGTGTAGAATTGACCTTTCTCATTGGTTTTTATTAAGCAATTCGAGATTACAACACCGTCTTTTTCTTGTGAATTTAAAATTAATTCTTAATTTAGTTGATCGCACTTTAACTTAAAAATTTGCTCAACTCGCGGCTATATTATGATTTCATTAGTAATTTCATTTTCTTTGTATAATGGTACCGTTTTTGTTCTCGTTATTAGTTGACGATTTTTAATATCAATAACACACTCATGTTTTTGTAAGAAATCTATTCCTAGTATGCCATCAAAATTCATTTGTAAATCATAAAGGTACACTTCCATTTCTCCGTTTTCATCATTTAGGAAAAAAATATTTTTTACTGATTAATCTCAAAGTGTTCATTTGTTACACCATGTACGTTGATTGGGTTAATTTTATTTTATCTTGGGGAAATAAATTAGGTTTTAGAATCGATATCCCGGCTCCTGAATCTATAAGATATTTTAATTTTCCGTTTCACGATTTCGTGTAAAATAAATTCTTTTCGTTTAACGTATTTTGGGATATTTTTACATTTCGTTGTGGTTCTCTTCTCGTTTTTGATATTGTTTTTGACTTTGCGCTTGGCTGGTTGAAGCCTTTAGAGCAGAAGAGCCAACCTCTGTTTCCGCTCTCGTCTCGTTTAAATGGTAGCTTCTTTGTTATCCGTTTTGAAAATTTCGATTTTGGTTACCCGGAGGGCGATTTGAATTTTGGAATCTCGGATTGTGATAAGCAGTATTATCACGTCTGTGGTAATTATTTTCGTACCTTTGTTGAGGATGATAAGCTGTATTATCATTTCTTTGGAAATTATTGAAGTTACGTTGATAGGATTGATTTTGATTATTAGAAATTCGAGTATTTCTATATCATTTCGTTATTTTGTTTTTGTCGGCATTCGTTTATTAAGTGTCCAACCTTTTCAAGGTAGCTCAGCTAATATTCGGACTTATGAGTAAACAACATGGCGGTACGCGATTCATCCGTGCTAACGACGGAAGAAAAATGAGTTAGTTGATATAATTTTAACGTTCAAAGTACCAGTGAGTGTCACAAACGCACAAGTGGTTACATATATAAATAAACTTAGTGAATTTACAAACAAAAGTGATAATAAGGCACGTGATTCAGTAGAAAATGTAGCCTGTTGTCAGTGCGAATCAGCACATGCCATGACCAACTTCATTAAAAAGGAACTCGATATCGTAAGTAAACTTACGTATCATCTAGAAAAGAGATTCCAGGAACAAGAAGATTATATTTTTCTCTTAAAACGGTTGAATGAAAACACAAATTTTCTACTATTGTGAATTCCAACACATATCATAAATCCGATTTAACTAACGCCGAAAAAAGACCGACGAAAACATTCAAATCTTTACGGACGGAGCCACAAAAAGTGAACTCGTGATTAACCAGCAAAAACCAAATGTAAATAAACAAGGGAATTCCCAAAAAGTGACAATAACAGATGTTTCAAAACGACCGAATTTTGAACAAAGTGGATTAAAAGCGAATCAATATAGTAATTTAATACAGCACGGATAACTTACTGACGATAAAAAACCCATTCAAGAAGCTGAAAAAGATCGAGAATGGAAAACAATTAACCATAAACAACAGTTCAACGAGAGAAAAAAAAATGGTAATCGTAAGCAATAGAAATAGCAAAGATGTTAAAGGTGTCCCAAGAATATCAACTTTACGTGTTACAAGAATATGTAAAGAAACGACAGTAGATTCTTTAAAAAACTCGATCAAAGCGCATTTTCCTGAAGCAACATGCGAAATGATTCAGTCAAAATGCCCAACAATATATTCATCGTTCAAAGTAAACATACTGACTGAAAACTTTAACAAGGCTATGAATCCAGAAGTTTGGCCCCATGGAGCTGTTATAAGTCGTTTTTTATACCGCAAGAAAAATCGAATAGCAGAAACATAATTTTTAATCCGGATATCGCAGTATTAAATATTCGAAGTGTTAGCCAAAGTAAGCTGGACAATTTATATGTTGATTTACACAACTATGATATTAGTTTTTTATGTCTGACAGAAAATGGTTTTAAGGATGCCTCTGAAAATAGTTTTCATTTGATTATTTTTTACTTAAATCCATTTACAATAGAAAAAATAAAAAAATGGGGGGAGTAGCAATCTATGTAAAGCCGAGTCTAAATGTATATTCTATTACTCTCTTCGAGGTGTCATTCCTTTGTACGCAAGACAATATATATTATATATCAATATAATACATATTGTTTCTGTTGCGTACAAAGGAATGACACCTCGAAGAGAGTATTCAATATCTCTGACAGGTGAAGTAACCTGAAAAAATTTATCGTGACATTCTGTCCTAGGAGTTGAGAGAGAACAGCAATTACACGGAACGGCTCCAGATTCGGAACCTCTGTGTACTGATTCTCTCGAAAATCCTAGATGTCGGTCTTACATCTCGCGTCTTCAAATTTAACGAAATGCATCAAATGCATAAAGAAGTGTTCGAGAGGACATTCAATTGTGGGAAGCGCAACTGATGAAGGTTCCCTAACCAGAAACAATATGTATTATATTGATATATAATATATATTGTCTTGCGTACAAAGGAATGACACCTCGAAGAGAGTATTCAATATCTCTGACAGGTGAAGTAACCTGAAAAAATTTTATCGTGACATTCTGTCCTAGGAGTTGAGAGAGAATAGCAATTACACGGAACGGCTCCAGATTCGGAACCTCTGTGTACTGATTCTCTCGAAAATCCTAGATGTCGGTCTTACATCTCGCGTCTTCAAAGTATATTCTATTGACCTCACAAAGTATTGTGTAGAGCAGGACATTGAAATATGTGGAATTTCTTGTCAATTAAGCATAGGAAATACTATAATACTATGCGGCTATCGTTCTCCATCAGGAAATTTAAGTGTGTTTTTAAATAATTTGTATGACATTTTAAATGACATTTTTAAACCAGGCTTAAACATTTTCTTATGTGGAGATTTTAATGCAGATTGTTATGGTAAGTTCAGTTCAGCTTTTAACAAAATATGTGACATATCAGACTGTTTCAATCTACAGCATATAGTAAAATGGCCTACAAGAGTCACAACATGTAGTGCAACAACAATTGATCAAATATTTACTAATTTTTATGATAAAACAACTGTTTGCGTAGTTAATAATGACATGTCTGATCATAGCTTAGTTTTATGTGATATACAATTGAGTGAAAACACAATACTAACTGAAAAACAATACATTAGGCGTTTCACAAAAGAAAAAAATAATAAATTTAAAAATGAAATTGGACAAGAAAACTGGTAGAATGTTTTAAAACTATCAGATTTAAATCTTGCATTTCAAGAATTTTGGTTAACATTCTATTATTATTTTGACAAGAATTTTGAAAAAGTACCCACTCCACTAAAAAACCAAAATAAAAAGAGATGGGTCACATCTCAGATTAAACAATCAAGTCAAAACCTAAAAGATCTCTTTAATCTTAAAAATACATTTCCAGGTCTAATAGACGTCTATAAAGTCAAAAAGAGAATTCATGACAACTTGGTGACCAAAACAAAAAAAGAATATTATCAAAATAAAATAGACAACTCTGACAATTTCTCTAAGTCTGCATGGCGCGTCGTATCGGAGTTATCAAATAAATCGAAGGCCGATATACCAAGAATATCTATAAATATCAATAACAACATTATAGACGAACCTACACAAATAGCCAATCTCTTTAATGATTTTTATATAAACATACCAAAAAAGATATTAAACAATATTACTCCTTGTAAAAAGGACTATCATCTATTTATGAGTAATATTTCACCACCATAGGAATCTTTTTTTCTTAAGCCATATCATGATCATCAAATATTTTATTTACTTAAAGAAAAACTTAAAAACAAAAATTTTCGTCCGGATCAGATGAAGTACCAACTGCTCTATTAAAACAAATTTTATTTGAACTTCTTCAACCTCTAACATTTCTAGTGAATTTATCATTTTCTACAGGAACGTTTCCAGATATGTTAAAATGTAGTAAAGTTAAACCTATTTATAAAAAACATTCCCGCCTCTCTCTTGAAAATTATAGACCAGTATCAATACCATCATTTTCTTCTAAAATATTCGAGTATTGTTTCTTAAATAGTTTGATGTCATTCGCTCAGAAAACTAATTTATTTTCAAAAAATCAACACGGTTATTTAAACCGCAGATCCACAAATAGTGCTGTATTTGCATATTGCAAGAAAATAATTGAGTATTTGGAAGCAGGGGAGTGCCCTGTTGGGATCTTTTGTGATCTTAGCAGGGCTTTCGACTGTGTCAATTATGACATACTTGTGGAAAAATTGTATACCGTATATGGAATACGAGGCTATCCACTATCGTGGATACAATCTTTTTTGTTTAAGAGAACACAATTTGTTGACATTAATAATCATTACTCCCATACAGCTGAAATAGATATAGGAGTTCCTCAAGGGTCAATATTAGGACCAATTTTATTTTTAATCTATATCAACGACCTAGATCTACTTCCGATATCGGCAAGCTTCACGACGTATGCTGATGATACCTCATTAGTCGTATCTGATACATCAGACACGTTATTACAAGATAAATGTAATGAATCGTTATTTTCTTTAAATGAATGGTTTTCAGCTAATCATTTATATCTTAACCCTTCAAAAACACAAGCTTTGAGATTTCATCATAATCAACGAGAATGTAATGTGTTGTCATTTCAAGTTAATAATCTATCTCCTATAATTTCAACTAATTTAGATGAAACTATCTTTCTTGGATGGCATATAGATCACAATCTAAATTGGAAATCACACTGTAAATATTTGATTTCAAGGTTAAATTCGATTTCCTATCGGCTAAGAAATCTAAGATATGTACTAGAGACTGATCAATTGCTGAAGCTCTATTATGCACAGGTTGAAAGCAGACTCCGATACGGTGTTATTTTCTGGGGATTATCATCGCCGGCTAATGATGTTTTTATAGCCCAAAAACGAGTTTTAAGATCAATGAAAGGTCTTTCAAAATTTGATTCTTGTAGAGACGTTTTCAAGAAACTAAGAGTATTAACATTTCCCTCATTACTCATATTAGAATTATGTTTACAAGTTTTTACAAATAACGATTGCGTGTATGTAAAAAACAAACAGCAATATAGTTTTAATACAAGACTACAAAATGATTTTTTTATTCCATTTGGAAAACTTCAAATTACAAAGCGTTTTCCCAGTCACATGGCCCCTAGAATGTATAATGCTCTTCCCGTGGAACTAAAAATGATTCCTACTAGATATTTATTTAAACGCAAGTTGTAATTATTTTTAACTGAAAAGTGCTTTTATAAAATAAGTGACTTTATTAACATATGATTATGCATTAAAATCACTGTTTCCTGTTTTATATCTTTATTTTATTTATATATTTAGAATTTTACACAAATGTATGTACTTTTATTTTCATGTATCCATGTAAAAAACTGACTTTTTCCATATGGTTTATAACTGTCAAAAGGAAATAAATATATAAAAAAAACTATATTTGCTGCCTCGGTAAGGTTTGCGGGACGTGATGCCCGTACAGTAGCACCTATCTTCGGGTCAAGCCCTACTAAGAGTGTTTGCAACGCTACTTTGTCAACAAGTGCTGGTTTATCGCGGCATATAATTTTGAATGGTGTGCATTTATTCGATGTACGTAATTTTGAGGATTTTCGTTTGAGCCTTGTTTAATTTGCTGATGGTCGTAAATTAAACTTGTTAAATCACGGGAGTCTCCAAAATGTGTTTTAAGAATAGTTTTTATACTGTCTCATGTTTTGAGGTCACGCGAATTTATTAATTGTGATGCTCTTCCTTTAAGCTTATTTTCAAATGTCAATAAATACGCTTGCTGGTCGTTTGCAACGTCGAATGCTGTACCGCACGAACTTAAGAACGTATTAAGTAATACTGAGTCACCGTCGTAATCAGGGATAATTTGGCATAACTCGCTTAGTCTATACTCTGGTTCATAGACGTTTTCGTGGCTTATTTTGGGCTGTTACAGTGATTATTTTAAAGTTAAAAAATGATTTTAATTTTCACTCCAAATCAATTAAAAACCTTCAATTAATTTGTTCAAGTTCTCTAACAATTTGCGTTGGAAGTAGAACTTGCGGATTTAATAATGAAGATTTTCGTTCGGCAATATCAATCTCTTTTAGTGAAAATGTTCAAGGAATGTTTTACACAGAAAAATACAAATTCTCATTTATTGTAAAGATACGAAATACATGTGTATGTATATAGCAATGCATGCAAAATGAAATCTTTGACTAACCTCGATTATTCCCTGGGGATTACATTTGTTTGTCGTCTTGGCTCTTTTGTAGTTAAAGGCTTAGAAGTCACCTAATTTGTTGTTGACTGCTCGAAATCTGGACTGGTCAATTTTCGTTTGATTTCAGGCCTCTGGATTTTTGTTTGTTGGTCAATTTCCAAATTAGTTTTCGACATCCGTGCTGACTGCACCAGTGTTAGGGGTTATTTTCATTAACTCCTTTTTAAAAACTATTTTATTTATTAGCTCGAAATGACACTGATTTTAATTGAAACACTTAAGAACTAGTTTTACAATTTCAAAGCTCAAGCTGAGAACGATGTTAAGACTGACAAACACAATCTAAATCTCCTAGAAATTAATGAATATCTCCTATTTATAATCTTTGGGATATGAGAAGCTACGCAGCGCTTAGTTGCAGTTTTGCAGGTGTTCAGCTAGACAAGTAAATAAGGTTAAATGAAGTACAATGTGACAAAATATCTTAATAACTGCGTAGGATCCCTTAACAATGGATTCTTTCATTGGGTCAGCCATAACATATATTATAATGTTTTTTTTTCTTTCTCTTTGTTGTTTTTTGAATATTCTGTTATGTTGAATGTCCTGGGACGTTTGTCATTGTCCAACCGAGCTTGTATCTCATTGATGTAATTAGGATGTTGATTATAGCACAAACTTATTTTTCAATTTTGTGTTTAATAATTTTGTTTTGTACTTGTCATCTAACTTATTAATATATAATTTTGTTATTTCACTTATAAATGGCTTATGCATAGTTTTGCATTTTTGTATATTATCTTAACTTTTATGTAATGTGTATACCCATTTTCCTGGATGTTTTCAGCTCTAATGACGCTTTGAATATAAAAAAGCGAAACGTTGGCAAGCATTTAACAACCTGTTTATTTTAATTGTTCTAGTCCGACTAGTCTTTTTGACCTAAATCTATTTATTTAAAATGTATATATCAACTCACGATTTTGGAGTCATATCCTCCTCCAGTAACTAGCCCCGTGTAAGTCCACAGTTCCCAGGCATAAAATGAGGGTCCTCCATCACATCCGAATGGCTTTTCCGAGCAAGCCAAAATGTGTTTGGCAGAAATCTCAGGTTGCTGCGTCCCATTAGAATGAATGCAAGTCCTGTCGCTGATCGCTGCAGCTACGGAGATAGCCTAGAAGCGTAGCAGAAATATATAAAATGCCAAAGGATCTAATTGACTGAATGAATGGGAACCTGTTATAGTAACATCATATAGAGATTACAGTAAAAATACTGTAACGTGTAAAAATTGAAGCCTTATTGAGTAATCTTCTGATTTAGTTGATGGAGATATAATTTCTCTTTTGAGTATTAGTTTGTCTGAAGCCGCTCCTGTGCTGTAAACATTTACGCATGTTTTGGTTCATTTGAGTAGGGAGATTTTCGGATTCGTAGAACGCAAACGGGGGAAGTCTTCTTTTTCGTCTCGAAGAGAGTGAAGCCGTGCATCGCTGTTGAGCGATTTCTGTAGGCAATTGCAATGGCGTTCCTTGAAGTTGACGTATGAAAGTTTTCTGTGGTCAGAAAACGAGGGCCGAATGGCATATTTCGATGGCGAAGATTGTGTTTAAAAAGAGACGATGATGGCTGAAATATTTATGGATTAAATCCTTGTTGAGAAAGGTAAGCCAAGCTGGTGGAGATAAAGTCTTAATTTACAAATTTAATTTTAGGGTCTTATGGTACATTATTATGGTGCATTCTGATGGTACATTACGGTACATCCTTACGGTGCATTTTTATGGTATTTTTTATGGTACATCATTACGGTACATTCTATTGGAAAATTCTTATGGAGAATTTTGAGTTACGGTTGATTTTTCCACATTCTGAATCCTGTTTTATGGTGGATTCGTTTTACAGTGGAACCTGTTTCCTGTGGTTTCTTTAGAGTTTTGTTCTACGTTTGGAGCCATGTTCTAACTAAGAATTTTTAAAGTTAGAATTTTCTACGTTTTGGAGCTGTTCATTTTGAGATGGGATTTTAAAGTTACTATTTGGTATGAAACCGATTTAACCGTTTAAGTGGAATGTAACTGACGTCCAGTCGGTAATGAATTAGTTGGAGATATTTGGCTTTGCGTTTCCAGATTCAAGAGTACAGTATAAATAGACATTACAGTAAATTTGTGACAATGGCGAATTTCAGATCATTTTTTTAAAGGTAAGGTTTATTTTCTGTCGACAGATTATACCACTATCCTATTTGATAAAATCATTTTAATTAGGTGATTATTGTTGAGTACATTTTTCGTAGATTTCAGATATATATTTTTTTGCATAAACATCTAATTTTCATTGCAGTTTTAAATCAGATTCTTAAATATACCCTTATGTAAATTTCAGATTTTACTCTTTAATTACCGCTATTAGAATGTCCTAATTTATTTCGAAACAAACTTTTTATTGCAATTTTTTTATACTATAATATTTTTATTTTATTTTTTATTAAACTCTCTGTATTTAAATTTCGCATATTTTTTTATACTCCTACTCGATTGTGAAAGAATTTTTGGAAGCACCATTGAAAGTTTTGAATACATAATTTTTTTAAATTATTAGCAGTTGTTGTTTATAGGGAACAAACGACATTACTATAGCCGGTGTGATTACATCATAACCGCATACTATTTTTTGGTTTTTAAGGTTCACTTAAAGGTTTTCAACCAAATGGCGCCCTAAAAAAAATAATAAATAAATTTAAATTTTGTGTTTTATTATCTTTTACCCACGACCTTATGTTCTCCAATGAACAGCAGCCGCTAGCACATGTGAACAAATCAAGGTAGGTTTATGTTGATTTTTGAGTTTTCCAAATTTAGGATACCAGGTTTGTGTCACAATACCTAGTCTAATCTTTCCTGTTCAGGACGCAAGTTCTCTGCTTGTGGTCAGACTACAGAGTAAACGGGTTATTTTTTATTGGTTTTAAGCTTAACGATAAAAGTAGGGAATAAGGTGAATTTTTAGCCAACAAATTTCTCCCACCAACACAAATCCACAACTGAGCTTTGTTAAAATTCACAAACAATCTACTTTTGCTCCTTTAATAGCATGACTCTTACGCTACAGTTACATAGCAATCAAACAAAAGGGTGCTTAATGTGGACTTTATTGCAATATATAAATAGATAGATAAATAGATTTTTAGTATGTCGTCTAATGCAAGTTAAAATAAATGATAATATTGTTATCAACTCTGTAGTGAATTGAATTAAGTGGACTGTAGTTTTGAGTGGTTCTATTTTGATAAAAAACTCAATTGCCCTTCATAAGAAAATTCTTACCTTGTCTACGAGTTAGATCTAGTAAAAACCTCGGGAAATCTGCCATCCATGTATTTGTCTGCATTCGTCGCGGGTAGCCGGCCTTAACCCTGGGTTTTTAGGCACAACTAGAGTTTATATTGTTGGGCAATGCGCACTCACGAGGGGGTTTACAATAAGTGAGTAATAGCTGCACACGCACTTTGAGGTTGCACTAGCGAGCACATAGGGAAACGTTTTCCCTTGAGAGTTTCTTGGGAGGTCCGTACTGGACGAGAGGCGAATAGCGAGTCCCTTCTTCTTCTTACTGCGATTGCGCTAAGGCAGAGTTTTTTCCAAGCAATTGAGAATATACATATGTAAATATAAAGGATGTCTCTTTTAAGCCCAAAAAAAGACAGAGTTTTCTGAACATACCGGCCACCAAAATGGTACATTTTCAAAACAAGAGTGAGAGATAAAAATAAAAAAAATCTTTTGAGAAAGAGAAAAAAATATATTATCTGAGCAAAATAAAACAGTTATGAGGGTGCGAGCCTAGTTGTACAAAATGAGAGTTAAATATAAAGAGATAGAGAGAGATTTAAGTAAATGAGGAAAGAGAGGGAAAGTTAGGGAACATAAGGAGTTGGTTATGAGTCAGATGGTATAGGACACACCTTAGAGACAGGACGCTTAAATTCGCCCTTTGGGTACGAACAGTTATGACTCGAATTACGCCATCCGCACCAGGATGGATATCAATTACACGCGCTAGCGCCCACTGCAAAGGTGGTGAATTATCTTCCTTTAAAAGGACAAGAGTACCAAAATTAATAGGCATGCTGGAGTCACTCCACTTACTCCTTTGTGGAAGAGTGTGTAGGTATTCCTTATGCCATCTGTCCCAAAAGTGCTGATGCATACGTTGAACTAGCTGCCAACGAGAGAGATGAGATAACTTCAGTCCTGATGTATCGGGATCAGGAACTGTGTTTAGAGGAGACAAAGTGAGAAAATGAGAAGGTGAGAGTGGTAGTAAGTCATTGGGACTAGGCGGCGCATAGAGGCGAGAGTTCAATACAGACTCTATCTGTATTAGGATGGAATTAAATTCCTCATAAGTAAGGAGTTGGTCACCAATAACCCGACCTAAATAAGTTTTAATAGATTTAATTCCAGCTTCCCATAATCCACCAAAATTGGGACTATAAGGAGGAATAAAATGCCAGCGAATGTGCTCTTTTGTAGCTGCGAGTTTAGTGAGTTCAATGAGAGTATTATAGGCACCTACAAAAGTGGTGGAGTTATCACTGTATATATCATCGCAACGACCTGTTCTAGAGATGAGACGTCGAAGCGCTGCAATGAACGCATCAGATGAGAGACTTGACACCAATTCTATGTGTATTGCCTTAGTAACCATACACACAAAGAGACAAATATAAGACTTGAGAACTTTAGCACCTCGAAGGCGAGTGAGGGTGATTGGAAAGGGCCACCATAATCCACACCTACTTTGGAGAATGGTTTAACTTCCGAAATGCGTGCAAGTGGTAAATCGCCCATACGCGGCTGCATCGATTTGGGATGTGTACGGAAACAGCGAAAACATCGTGATGTTATTTTAGGGATTGTACGCTTAGCATTTATTATCCAGTATCTTTGGAAGAGAATATGCTGAAGCGTTTGAGGTCCTGGGTGTACATAGTTTAAGTGAGTATCTTCGATGATAAGTTGTGTTAGGCGGTGATTACCAGGAAGAAGAATGGGGTGTTTTTGAGAAAATGGTATTTGGGCCTGCACCAGACGCCCACCCACTTTGAGTAAACCGTCTTTATCCAGAAACGGACTGAGCTTATAGAGAACCTTTGAAGGTCGAGAGTTTTTGTTAAGAGCCGCAATATCTTGAGAATAATGTTGAGTCTCAGCAAGTTTAATGAGAGTTGACAAAGCTTTATCCAAATCAGCAGCTGAAAATGAGTCATTCTGGGCAGATTTGAGGATGACGTGAGTTATGAATAAATCTCATAGAGTAAGAGATTATTCGGAGAATTTTCTGTAGAGATGAAAACTTATTAAGAAGATTTTCTAGAAAATTGTACTGAACTGAGAGAGTGCATACAGTTTACGTTGCTCTAGGGTAGTTTCAGGTATAGCATCGAGACATGGGAGAACCTCAGGGGACCACTGGGATTCCGGAAGAGAGAGCCATGACGGTCCCGGCCATCATAAGGAACTCTCGGCAAGAGTTTGAGGTAATAGTCCTCGAGAAGCAGGATCGGCAGGATTTTCTTCAGATCGCACATAGCGCCATTGAGATGGAGCCAGTCTTTCCTGAATTTGAGTTACCCGGTTGGAAATAAATGTAACCCATCGGTGAGGAGAACTTCTTAACTAAGCCAAGGCAACAGTAGAATCCGAGTAGGGCGTGATCGACGAAAATTCAAGCTTTCTGCCAAGAGAATCTTTTACGACGACAAATAACTCTGAGAGAAGTAGAGCAGCACACAATTCTAGTCGAGGTACAGAAATTGTCTTGAGTGGAGCAACGCGCGATTTACTACATATGAAATGACAGCAATATTTGTTGGAAGATGACTCAAGACGAAGATAAACAACTGCAGCTTATCTCCTTTCCGATGCATCAGCAAATACATGCAACTGTGCCGAACAAAAAGGAAATGTGAGAACTAGTCTAGGAATGTGAACTTGAGAGAGAACGTCTATCTGAGAGCATATAGTAGACCACTTATGAATGATAGAAGCATCAGGAGTAGCATCCCAATCGATACCACTAGCCTATAATTGCTTAATAATTAATTTCATTGAGAGAATAAGGAGTGCTAGAAATCCTAATGGGTCAAAGATTCGTGCCAATTCTGAAAGTATTGAGCGTTTGTGCATAAGTTATTAAATGCATGAACCTAAAACAAAAATGGTCTTGAGAAGGAGTCTCTAGAGGTATCAAAAAGCTGCATGTAAATAGCTTGAATGTTATAAAAACTTGTGTAGAAAGCACGAGCTATCTCTATTTGAGCATCCAAATCGGCATTATCTTGGGCAGACATAAGAGTTTGAATGATATTATGTTGCTTGTCAAAGGCTTCGCGGGTTGCTTCTAAGCGGTTGTACCTACCTTTGAAGTTATTATGCATAGTTCTATCAGTAAGAGATTGCTTGGCAATGTTCAACAATTCTTCTTGAGAAATGGCAACATTTAATTTTCTATCCGCCATTGTGAAGTATAAATTAATATAAGCCGAACACAAATCATAACTTAAACTGCTGAACTAATCGAACTAAATTAAAAAACAACAAATATTGAAACTTAATATGAGTTAATTATTTGAGAGCAGCATTTATGAACTCCACTGTACACTAACATTATAATTACTAGATTTAAAGAGAAAAATATCAATAACTATAAATGAATATTCACAAAATTAATAATCTACACGTTTATATAGACAGACTGTATATATGTATCATAAATCATATGCGAATGAGTGGCAAATTCCTTAAATGACAAAAAATATCCGTAAACATCGACAAACTGAACGAGTTTTTATTATTGAAATAAACAAAATGACGATCGATTCAAAAATTAAACTAGTGCAATGTTAAGAGATTGCAATTATTATTTATAATTGAGAGTAATGTAATTAATAAATACTTGAGGATAATGAGAAATTAATATATGAGTATCAACGAAAACGCAAAATAAATAAAGTAATTAAAGGTTAAAAATTAACCTCTTTGTGAGTGACGCTTGCGTGTTGATATTTGTAGACATGCGTATTATCTGACCCTGAGGTGTGTGTACTTATGAATGTAATTTTATTTTTTTAGAATTTAAAAAATCTACCAATTTGATAGCGATAAATCAAATAATCGATCTGGCTCGATTGACCAAAAAATGTAATCCGGCTCGTTTGGACCAAGAAATCTAGTGAATTTAATTAAATGGACTGTAGTTTTGTGTGGTTCTATTTTGATAAAAAACTCAATTGCCCTTCTTAAGAAAACTCTTACCTTGTCTACGAGTTAGATCTAGTAAAAGCCTCGGGAAATCTGCCATCCATGTATTTGTCTGCATTCGTCGCGGGTAGCCGACCTTAACCCTGGGTTTTTAGGCACCACTAGAGTTTATGATTTTCGGCAATGCGCACTCACGAGGGGGTTTACAATAAGTGAGTAATAGCTGCACACGCACTTTGGGGTTGCACTAGCGAGAACATAGGGAAACGTTTTTTCCTTGAGAGTTTCTTGGGAGGTCCGTACTGGACGAGAGCCAAACAGCGAGTCTCTCTTTTCTTCTTACTGCGATTGCGCTTAGGCAGAGTTTTTTCCAAGCAATTGAGAATATACGTATGTAAATATAAAGGCTGTCTCTTTTAACCCAAAAAATACAGAGTGTTCTGAACAAACTCCGTGGGTTCAATTAAAACTGTAAAACTAATATTCACTATCACTTTCTAGAAACTTTTATTTACATCAAATATTCACAACAACTGATTCGAATATCAAAATAATAACACGAAATAAGCTCTTCGAAATAACTAACTCTTCTCCGATGCTGGGCCGAGCTTTTAAAATCCGCATTGAATTCGTCTAGCAAAATCGAGTGTCAACTTTACAGTTGTCGAGTGATTTCGAGATTTAGTTTTCATCCTCATTAGAAGATTCCAGTCCTTGTTTTTTCCCTCCCAGCGATTGTGTCATATTGGAATGAAATGTTTTACGTTACTCGCCAGGGACGGAGTGGATAATTTATAACAAAATGCTTGTATTTAAAGCACGTTTCAACCACTTTAAATGACCATAAAAGAAATGAAGAAAAAATCCAACGCCCTCTTTTACATAATAGTTAAATACACCAATTTTATATATTTGTCTATTAATAATCACAAATTAAAAATTAGTTCACTCTCTCACTCTCTAATCGTGTTCCCGTGGTCGTGGCTGAGAGTCGCGCTTATTATTTAATTTTTAATAAAACATGTTGTAGTGTTTTAAATATTACAACATTTTATAATAGAAACATTTTGATCCAGACAAAAAAATACAAGGTGTTATTAACAATACTATTACTTAATCAACAAATGCAAAAAAATAACAAAGCTAGACCACGCCCCCCCTCTTGGGTCACTACACAAAACAAATACAACACGAATAATCAAAACTTCTAAAAATATATAGCGAAAAAACCAAAATTCAATAATAAACATAATATAATTGAGAAGCCTGAGGCTGGTTTAACAATTTGTTAATTTAGCTTCAGTCGCTACATTCAGTCATCTGGAGTATATTCCTTTTCTTAGCAATACTACTGCACTGAACCGACGCTGACCAAATAACATAAAGGACTCGCTACTTAAACTTCCTCTACTATTTCCCACAACGCAGAGCCAATTTCTTTGCCATTTCTT